>ML179249.1:25520-99625 GCA_004369135.1 Dendrothele bispora CBS 962.96 | reverse complement strand
CGATAAGATGAGTAGTTCGTGGATCTTCAAGGTGTTGGGATAAGGTGTTGACAGCGAAAGTGATGTCAGGACGAGTCATGATGCTAGCATACATGAGAGAGCCGATAGCTTCTCGGTAAAGCGACTTTTCAGTTGGAGTGAGACATTTGGAGGATACGGAAGGTGAACTGATGCTGAGGTCAATACCAGGCTCCATAGGTGTGTCAACAGGACGTGCATCCTGCAAACCCATACGTTCGATGATCTGGTCGATATACGCATGCTGGCTCAGGTAGACTTTACGCGTTTCACGGTCATGAGTAGCACTCATACCGAGATACCAGCTGAATTGACCTAAGTCAACGAGTTCAAAGTCCTCGTTCAGCTGTCGTTTAATACGAGCGTTAGTCTCCTTGGAGTCGGCAAAGAATACAAAGTCGTCAGTAGCGCTTGCAATGATACTCCAAGTTGTACGGAACTTATAGTATACCGCCTCGTCAGCCTGGCTCTTACTATAGCCCATTCCTCCACAAATCTTCTTCTCCTTCGCACGAGTCCACTCGTGAGCACCCTGCTTGGTCCCATATAAAGACTTTTAAGCTTTGCAACAACTCGTTTTCCCCGAAGGTGGCTTGGGATCGGCTTGAACTGTTCGTAGAATGGTGGAAGTTCCATATAGATTTCGACGTCGGAAGGTAACGTTCCATAAAGATACGCATTCTTGACATCTCCATGATCGATTTCGGCACCTAGACTAGCACCGATAGCGAGGAGAGCTCGAAGAGTTGAGGGACGTACAGTTGGAGCAAACGTATCCGTGTAATCCACACCAAACCGTTGAGTAAAACCTTTTGCTACAACGCGAACCTTGTACTTGGCGATATTCCCTTCAGCATCGCGTTTTCGTCGAAGAACGTAACGTGATTTGACTAGGTTAACGCCAGGAGGTAGCTCCACAAGATCCCATGTGTCGAGTTTTTCGATTTGGTCGATTTCGCTTTGAAAGGCTGGTCGCCAAAGTTGTGCATCAGGTCCTTCAAGAGCTTCTTCCACACTCGGTTCATCCTCTACTGCAGCCATAGCCTCCCTTCCAAGTCCATTCAACCAACTATCCTCAAACTCTACTCCCCCTGGTTCCAACAACTCTTCATCATCTGCAATTCCTGCAAACTGCGCATTTTGGTCACGAGGTCGGGTATGGTGAGGTTTAACGTTCATGTTATTCATCATCCTCCAGCCGCCAGGTGGTAGATTTGGTGCTGCAGCTCGTCTTGGACGTCGTCCCTCTTGCTCTGGTTCCGGTTCTGGTTCAGGCTGAGGTGACATTTGAGGGGTTTGTGGTGGAGTCGTAAGTGGTGACATGGATGGGTAATGAACAGGTGTCTTCGGAGGTGTTGGAGATGGAGATTTCGGAGGTGGCGTCTGTTCAGGTGGTGGAGGTGTAGTCGGAACGTTCGGAACGGTCGGATTGTTCGGAAAATCAGGTAAGTCCGTCTCCCCCTCAATCTGTACTGTTCCCGGCTCAAAAGCCTTGCTCCAATCAAACACAACATCTCTTTCCACTGAAACACTCCTCTTATCTTCCCAATAGATCCTATACCCCTTTGATTCGCTGTCAAATCCCACAAATCGTCCCTGCTTCGCTCTAGCATCCAACTTTCCAGCCTTTAGATCCTTCACCCAAGCTTTGGCTCCCCATTCGGGTACCTTCGAGAAGTCGGTTTTCAAACCTGTTCCCGCTTCGAAAGGAGTCTTGTTACTCTTCAGTCCATGATGACGAAGTCGATCTTTGATCCAAAAGGAATGGTTTATCGCTTCGGCCCAGAGGTTTCGAGGAAGTTTGGCCGACACAACATCGCTCGAGCCATGTTCAGAGAGGTGCGGTTGATCCGTTCCGAGCCCCCATTGGACTGTGGCGAGTCATGAGTGTTGAGGTGACGAATCGTACCTTTACTGACCAAATGCTCTTCAAACTCCTTTGACATAAACTCCCCTCCACGATCAGCACCAAAGATTTGGATCTTCACCCCGTGTTGGGTTAGCATCCACTGCTCATACTCCTTGTACTTCTCCAAAGCCTGCGACTTCTTCGACATAAAGTATACACGAGATTGACGAGTGTGTTTGTCGTGGAATGGAATGAAGTAGGAATGACCACCAAGTGATTTGACCGGTGATGGACCCCAGACGTCTGATGTGACCTTCCCTCCCATAACTGGTTTGTACGAATCCTCCATGCTTTCCTTTGAAAAAGGTTCATGTGTAATCTTCCCCTTTATACAATCCTCACAGAATTCATGTTTCGAGTTTGGATCGATCCGAATACCGGTGATGAGACCATGCTTGACCATGTACTCAAGGTCGTCATAGTTAACATGACCAGTAGCCCGGTGAGCTTCGATCCAGGTGAGAACGATATCGGAAGCCAAATGAGCATGGTGAGGGGAATGATGAGAGATGCGATAGAGGTTACGAATACGAGGGATACGGCCAACAACTTGATCGTTGGGTGAGTGGATGACGCAAGTGCCGTTATGGATGATGAGTTTACAGCCGATTTTATCAAGGCTGCTAACGGAGATTAGGGTGTAGACCATTTCTGGACAAAAGTAGACGTTGGTGAGGGTGACCTTGGTCGGTTCTTGACCTGGCCCCATAGGGAAGTAAGTCTCCATGTCTCCCTTACCAATAGCACTGAAGGAACCACCATCAGCTGCTGTAATCGGTTCAGGTGAGATCTCGACGTAGTTGGTGAGAGAGTTGTGATCGGGAGTGAAGTGACTAGTAGCACCACAGTCGATGATTTTATCGTAGCCAGCTCGGACGGCAGAGTTTGCCTCGTGCTCGCATCGGAAATCGGAAGTGATATGGTGACTGGGTAGTTTGTTGACGTTAGCAAAGAGTAAAGCGACACCTGGATTGGGTTTCTCCTCCGATGCCACATTCGCACCCTTGACCACCTTCTGCTTCTCCTTCGGCAAAGCCTTGAACCACTCTGGTGCTCGATTCGCAGCTCCTCCCCCTTCAGCATAACAATCTTTCTCAATATGATTCTTCTTTCCACAGTTCCGGCAGGTCTTCCCATGATTAGGGTTTCCACTGCCCTTATTACCATCACTCTTCCCTTTACCACCTCCATTCCCGTTACCACTCCTCTTCCCTCCACTGTTGTCGTTTCGCCTTCTTCTCGTCAGCCTTCAGGATCGATTGGTCGTATTCGTTTTCGAGGCTGGAGATAAGAACGTCAAGCTTGATGGGCTTATTCGCAATACGAGAAGCAGCATCGAGTGAGGTGAGGACAGGTTTATAGGATGGGGCATCTGAGAGGGATCGAATGATGTTGGTGACAAAAATGAGGTCGTCAACGGGATGTCCTAGCTGAGCTAGACTCTCCTGTAACTCCTTCATGGTAGTGAGGTGAGCGCGAAGGTCCTGTCCCTCGGTGAAACGAATGTTTTGGAGACGGGTAAGGACGTCGAAGCAATGAGTGTACCACGGTTTTCGAAAGTACTGACAATTTGGCTCCAGACGGCAGCAGCGGTAGGAAGGTCCCGGACCTTGACAAAGATGGATTTGGGGATGGTCTCGTAGATGAACTCACGAGTCAGAGCTTCCTGCTTATGGTACTCCTCCCACTTCTCATCGAGAGCATCTCCATCGGTATCTGTCATCGGAAACAACGTAGACCCAATTAGACCATCGGTATCTCCAGGTATCTTCTTGTACCACACTCCATCCTTCATCTCAATCTCATCCCCTGGTTTTCTAGCGGTACCAGCCAAGTGTCTTCGTAGTCCCTTGGAGCTTGCATGGTTGATGACACGAGCCTTGTAGTCGGACCAGTTAGCTCCATTCTCTAGTAGATTAGGCAAGCGGTTGACCAGCTTGAGGGTAGAAGACGAGTAGACGTTGGTATCGGGGCCCATAACCTCTTGATGTAGGGCAAAGGTGACAGAGATAAGAAGGGAGACTAGGACCTGTATAAAGGTAGTAAACCTCAGTGATGGGATAACAGCACTGTAATATATTAGTATATACCTGTATAAAGGTAGTAACTAAAATATATATCAGTATAACGAGAGGGGAAGGAAAAAGTAAGGACTTACACCTCAGTGATGGGATAACAGCACTGAGGTGTAACGGAGCACGTTCGCGTAGCTAATTTGAACCTTACATAATATGTCACGTGACTAACTACAGCTACACTACTCGAAGTTCGTATGTATAACAGCTCGCTCCAAATCGGCTCGACTCCTCGGCTAGTCGGAGTCGAGCCGAGCCGCGTGCAACACTATTCCAAGTAATCGTACTCGTGTTCTCGCATATAAAGTAAATGCTGGTAATCATTCCACATTGCTTGTGCAATATCATCCCGCCGCTGTTCAGCCCTTGTCTTTTCTGCTCTATTTGCTGGACCCTTGGAAAGCTGTCCAATGTCACGAGATGCTGGAGGTACACCAGCCATAGGATCTTGAGCTCCAAGGTAATGCTGTAGATCAGAGCTGTCAATCTTCAGAATGAAGTTATGCACAGCAGCTAGACCGGGGGGAATGCGAGCCTGGACTTCCATAGCATACTTTGGTGTACAGTCAAGAATCTCCCAACGATTTTTGACAACACCAAATATGCGCTCAACAACATTTCGAGCAGAAGCATGCCGCAGATTATATAGCTCTTCCTTGCTCTGAGGTCTTCAATAACAATGAGTACTGACAATCATGTTAAAAAAACTTCCACAGACATACCGCACACCTGCTCGGCCCCATTCAGCAAGATGATAACGTGTGTTACGGTATGGGGTCAAGAGGCTGTCTGAGATACCAAAACCTGCATTGGCAAGATAATATTTACCCTCAGGAATCCGGAAATCTTGTAGACAAGCTTGTTCATACATTTGCGCATCGGCCGCAGATCCGTCGTGTCCACTGACAAAATACTGGAACCGCATATCAAAAGTGCAACAAGCCAGACAATTTTGGCTCAAGAATCCCTTTCGGTTTCGTGCAGTGTGGTGCTCATGAGCATTCGGAGGACAACAACGAATATGGGTCCCATCAATTGCCCCAAGCACATCCTTGAAGTAAGGCCAGAACTTGGGATTGTTGTGTATGTAGTCATGACATGGATCATTAGAGCCTGGAAGACGGACATTTTGGCTATAGAAAGAACCACCCGACACAGTGAATAGAACTTCCTTGAAATATCTATACATGGAATGACTTGAACTCCGGGAGAATACAAACAAAGGGACACAGGACAGGACACACCTTGTAATTGTTTCATTAGATCTCTGGAACCGTTCACCCAAGTTTCTGACAGAAAGGCCAGTTACGCATGAATACAGAAAGATTGCTGCCTTTTCTTGAAGTGTAACATATCGGGAATTCGTCATGCCATGAAGGCGCAGCTCCCATACAAATGCATTAAAAACATGCAACCGCATCCCTAGTTCATTATAAATACGATCCGGGTGCCCTTGGATGAGTTCTTCAACCCATTGACGACCAGTGAGTGCGGATGTGTGGTAGGGTTGTGACCAGTATGCCGGAGTGGAATAAAGTAGCACAATGAGGCTGGTGGTGACAAAGTAGTGATAAATCAGTAGTAGAAGTCTCCGAACTCGATTACGGTCACTATTTGGGTCTAAACGACGTAGCATTAGGGAGGTAAAGACGACGACAGTACAAACGCGCTACTACGTCCACTGGCTAGGCCGTGGGAAATCCACTGGATCGTATCCGAACAGGCTCTGAATGTCAGAATGATTTATGAAACCTTAGCCAACTTGTTTTCTTTCTCTTACTTCGGCCTCTGGGAAAACAAAATAATTTCTACTGGGCATTACTGAGCCATTAATATACGCGCGAGGTGTACGAAACGCCGTTTCGTCCTAGGTATGTTTTGTGTTGTGTTTGGGAGTTGTCTTGCATCTGAGCATCTCACCGATATTTCTATCGCAGTTCACTCACTGACTTTGCTTCCCAAAATGTCGAACTCCGAACAACATGAATCCACTCCTGAAGCACTCATCCAATCTTTTGCAATGATCATCGTTTCGGAAGTGGGCGACAAGACCCTCCTGATTGCTTGTAATGTTGGGGATGCTACTAAACGCGGTTGCCGAGTAGCCTGTCACCCAGGGTGAGGGTCGATCGAAGACGCGGGCTGACAAGCCGCGTCTGACCGACTCATCATCAAACGACGCAGACTAGTGAGCGACTGGCTCGAGTCTACAACGTAAGCAACGTCCACGCTATGAAGTTACATCGATACCCATGTCCTTTCCTTCGAGACTACTCGCCTCTGTGCTCGCAACCAGTTTCTATGTTTTTGTACGGGCTCTAGCTTCGCCGGAGTCCTTATCTAGTCCTTCAAGCTCCCCGGCGTTACTGTCTGCAAGTATTCCTTGTGTACCTAGAGCAGGAAGCTATCAGTACAAGATCTGTCCATTACTCCAACCGAGGGCATTTACAGTTCAATTTACCAGACAAAGCGGTCTTGGCACTGAGAAGGAGTTCTACGCCTTCAGAACGAGTTCCTCAGATGACCCCAATTCGGTATGTTGTCGTGTACATAATCTTTTGTCGGATTATTATCCTGACGCCTCGGTGTTTCCGATATTTGTGTTAGTGTCCGGAGAATGCCTTTGTTTGCTGGAATGGTGAGCTTCGTACTCCACTTTCACCATGTCCGTACCCATCTAGGATCAGACCCAGAAACATCTACCTTTCATGAGGACAATACCCTCGCCACTGGTTAGTTCTCAAATTGTCTCCAAATTACTCCAAATCAAATAACCGTCTCGAATCTCAGCTTCTTTCATTTTAGAGCTAAACGGCACAGTCCACGACTCCAAGCTCCAATCCACGCGTACCAAGTTTGTCTGCTTACAAGTGCGTGTGAACCCTTGTCCCCCCTAGATTTCCATTGACTTTTTTCGTCGTCTTTTGTTGATCCCAAGGCCGAACCCTTGAGCATACCATCCTTCAGTGGTAATTGGCCGCCTGGGATGACGTGCACTCTTTCGAATGGAGATCTAGTCACGCATGTCCTCGAGCATCTGGACAACTCCAGACGACAAAGACAATTCATGCGGAGGAATCTCAATCCGATAGCCCACAGGACGCCGAGCCTGAAAAAGGCAATGAAGGAGAAGAGAATGGAGATGAAGGGAATCTGGTTGACCATGTCCCTTCGTACAGCGCTAGACGGCGAGCAGCTATAATCTTAGCCATCGTTGGGTAAGTCTCACTTATGCTTGGAACGATGCTAACCCAAGCAATACTAATCAATCGTTCTCACTAGCTTTATAATCCTCTCAGCGGCGTACTTGATACATCACCCACCCACAAGACTTATAGACACATACCTCCGACCCTCTTATTCTCGAATCTCACCTTACTTCCCTTCAATCCATCTCCCTACTATCTCGACTCACACTTTTGACACGTTCAAAAACATTAGACTACCTTCCCTCAAAGTCAAACGTTCTTCTAGGCGTCGACACCGCGGTCGCGGTGTTCGTCCGTATCTTTTCCGAGTAGATGAGAATAGGCTCGTTCAGTGGGTCAGGGAAGATCATTTGCAACTTGTTGGGGAGAGAGGAGGGGGAGGAGGAGGAGAAAGTTTCGTCTTAGAGGACGAGGAGGACTTTATGGTAAATGAGTTTGACGAAGCGGTCGAGGAAGATTATTTGGAAGAGGGTTTGGCAGGGGCGAGAGGAGCATATGGGGAGCATGTACCGTTGAGCGCTGGAATAACAGGATGGGGTGGAAGGAAGAATTATGGAACTGCGGGGAGCAAGGCGTGAAACCTCAAATTGGCAAAAGCACGAAATATAGTTACTGTATGCGATTTAGACGTGAAGGTCATCCGGCTACGTAGTGCGGATATATATCTTCTCTCGAGTGTTCTCTTATCTTTCATATCTCGAACGCTAAAGCACCTCGAAATAGGTACCAATTATTACCGATCACTTGTTAGAATGTTACACTCTATGCAATAAGACTACCAATGCCATTGTGCCACTTATAGCGTTTATGCTTGTGCTTTAAATCCAGGATAACCACCGCTATACATGTGGCGGTGGCGGCAACTGCTACCAGATTGGCAATACAAATTTTCAAAGTTCGACCTTTGACACAGGCGGAGCTTGACATAGAATTTCGCCAAACTTTGAAAATCAGAGGGGCAGATGTCACAGGCCTAGGGAAGTGGATCATCGCGTAGCTTGGGACAAGATGTGGCCCCTGGGGAATCTCCTGCGAAGACATGGTGGAGTTTGGGTTAATGTTGGTGATGAACTTGATGGATTAAGTATATACACACTCTTGCAGTAAGACTTATACTGTAGCGGTTGTGCTATTCTCCAGGTCTAGGCCAGCTACCCCATGGTAGGTTGGTAAGATGACCTGAAATTTGTGATTTGTTCTGTGCACTTATCAATGGCATTGTTGACTATATGACATTTATCGGGATATCTCTGGATCCAAGCTTGAATATAATTTAAACAGTACACAATTCAGCAGTTAACCCACCTGTAACCAATTAATAGCCTCCAGCAGTTCATATTCATGTAAAAACTCAATGGTCTTGAGAAGCTCCTCTACAAGGCTCAATTCATGACTTGACCACCGGAAGTTGCGAGACCATGACCAATTGGTACTATAGAGTATATTAAGCTTACCTGGATACAGCATTGGAACATGGATGTGCCCACCAGAAATTATGGTCCAACCTGAAATTACGGTCCAACCTGATTTTCTTTAAGTAACATTTGACAATTGAAGAATGTCCCCTTGAGAGGTCGATGAAATACCAGTCACCACAGTCGGGATTCAAAGTAGGGGGATAGAAACAAGGGTGACAAATACTGATCTCGGCCAATGAGTCGCACAAGTTGTCCAGACGCAAATCGTCCACTATTTCAGTAAGGATCAAACTATGTGGGTTTTCGTAGAGATCACTGTCTGGTCGTAAAAAAGCAAATGAAACTTCCATTTCTGAAATGAAATGAAGGTAGTTTTTTCTAATACTAGAAGCATAGAAGCCATGTTTAAGATTTGAAGTTGGTTGTTGCAGAGAGTCTTGAAATTTCTCAGTCAATATCTATAGTTCAAAATCAGTAAAAAAACCAAAGTATTGTGTTCGTCCTCACTTTGGAATACTTGTAGCACTCCAGGATAACTAGACGAAGGTAGAGATGGTGTTCGCAGTCAGAGACAGTGAACCGGCGACTAGTGTCGTATGGCAGTGAAAATCGCAAGAGTTGAGACAGGGTCCATATTCCCGGTCGAAAGCAGTAAAGAAAATTAAAGTTTTTGAGATCATTAATCAAGGGATCCGTAATTTTGCTATGTTCGAGATGATAAAAGAAATTATCCCGGGCATATCGCCATTGAGGTCTGGGAGCAGAATATATCAGTAACGTAGACACCGAAAACATTGACGATTAAATAACCTACGAGTGGAACAGTTGCAGGATTCCAGTCTGAGAAGCCTTGGGTACAATTTTCATACAACATCGAGTGATCAATTCATGGTATAAAGGTAGATCAAGAAAGAATTCGCCTGAACGGCGTTCATCAAGCAGGAACTCTGTGAATGACTTGTGTCGGAAATGAAATGAATACTGATTGATTTCTAGAACCGAGTGCAAATTACGTAGCGCCAGTGATATGGCACCTTGGGGAAGAAAAAGCATATTTTCGAATAGAACGATAGATTCTCGTGGATGGAGAATTAGATATCGATCCACCTCTTGTAAACAGAAAAAAGCACCCAAAATTTGCAGAACTCGGGGTCTGTTACGGCTTGAAGACATGATCTGTCGATAGAGTAGATCCAGATCGGAGAATGCGTCAGGATCACCGATGGGTAAGCCCAAAGCTAGTTCTAACCGTTCCGCAGGGTGTGAATATTCGTCTGACACATATTTTATGAGAGTACTTGCATAGATAAACTGACCCGAAGCCTTCTGTACGAGATTGTCAATGACACCATGTGAAGGCCAAGGTAGAGGCACGCCCCTCATTGCATCTGAGGTACGAGCAATTTCGTGAAAGCTATCACGGAGATATCTTTCGATATCCCTCGAAGTCGAGTAATTGTCCCCAAGTTCAGTGCGAGTTGTGATGTCCAGATATTCTGGTTTGTTGAAAACGTCCCGAATCTGGGGCTCGGGCCGACTCGCAATGAGGAAACGAAGGGGAATACGGTAGCGAGGTTGTCCCTTGTCATCCACGAGTTGACTGAGAATGGTGGTCAAGACTCGCCGCTGAGAGTCACTTCCCTGACATTCATCCAGGCCATCAATTATTACGACTTTTGGTAGATTCCCCCATCTCTCTCTCGGTAGATTTTCCAGAGGCTTGACGACAAGCTCGAGGAATTGCGACTCGATGGATGCACCTAATATTGCGTGACGTTCTAGGACCGCCTTGTCAATAGCGGCCCGAAGTTTGGTGTCTTTGGACACGGCCAAGCAATACGCAACTGTGGTAAACAAGGTCCGGGGGTTGTTGCGCTTAGACGATGAACGAGAGAAGAAAAAGCTCGCTGCCAGATGAGAATCTTTGAAACTCTCAGCCAGTGTCTGTGTAATAGCGGATTTCCCCGCGCCGGCTGGTCCATATAACCAATGAACAAGTGCTTGGGAAGACCGTGCTGAATTTTGATTGCTATTCCGAGTCTGGAGACTTGGAGAAGTGTTTTGATCTTTTATCCATGCAGAGATGTCGGCTCGTACAGCCTCGCGCGTTTGGGGGTGACATCGAGGTGGGGGGAAGCGGTCCTCCGAGTCATAAAATGCACCAACTTGGCGTATTTCTCGATATAACAGTTTCAAACCTGGAGGAATAATGTTACATCAAGCATCATATGAGCAAATCGCCAGTAATCACGGTCTCACCAGCTTCCCAGTCGTTAAGGTTTATCTGATCCCCTCCAATTGTATTTATCGTCGAGTTGTGGAACGTATTATGATGAGATCGAGCGAAAGAAGCGACTCCAGCCGTGGAGTCTAGAGTTGGCGACTTCGAAACATCATGCTGTTCTTCGAAGTTATTGACCTCCAACCGCGGTCTGGTTCGACATTCGCTGCTTGAGCCGTCTTGCTCCGGGGAATCACGAGGTCTCCGCCTTCGGTTCGATGGTGGCAGAACTTGCACGTTCTGACTGTTCAGAGTTTGCCGGGGAAGAGCCATGATACCACACAGGCTGGGGACTTGGTGTCTTACAACAAAGAACAGCAGTGTTCATTCCAGATCAGGCAACGCAAGGCGCCCCTCTGAAACACCATGAACAAATTGAATTCAAATCCTCGGAGAAGTCAACCAAGAATGCAAAAGTGAATCCGGATTGACCTCGTATAATACTTGCGAGATTACTTTGAAACATTTTCCTTCTACCGTTCTAGAGAAAGCGCGCAGTGGCAATATACGTCCGTCTTGATGATCGAGTTGACTAGATGTGACCGTATACAGATGGAAATGACCGAGAAAGCGCCACGTGCGGCCTCCAGAGTCGGAATCACTGAATGATTTATGAAACCCTAGCCGCAACTTGTTTCCTCCTACTTCGACCTCTGGGAAAACAAAATAATTTCTACTGGGCATTACTGAGCCATCAATATACACGTGAGGCGGACGAAAACAGCGTCCTAGGTATGGTTCGTGTTGTGTTTGGGAGTTGTCTTGCATCTCACCGATATTTTCTATTACAGTTCACCCACTGACTTTGCTTGCCAAAATGTCGAACTCCGAACAACATGAATCCACTCCTGAAGCACTCATCCAATCTTTTGCAATGATAATTGTCTCGGAAGTGGGCGACAAGACCTTCCTGATTGCTGCAATCCTCGCCATGTCAAATCCACGTATAACCGTTTTCGCTGGAGCATTCGGTTCTCTGGTCGTCATGTCGATTCTCTCCGCAGCAATGGGGCATATACTGCCGACGTTGATACCAAGGAAGTGGACGCAATTAGCTGCGGCCGTATTGTTTCTGGTGTTTGGGTCTAAGATGTTAATGGAGGGTAGAGCTATGGGTCCGGGGAATGAGAAGATGGAGGAAGAGATGAAGGAAGCGGCTGAAGAAATTGAAGAAGATGACGCAAAGCACGATGGAACAGGAAGGGTTGGGGAAGACGGCAACGTCATTCCTCTAGAGGAAATGGAGGAGGGCGGAAGGAGTGTAGATCACGGAGTGGCTCGTTCGTCTAAGAAGAAGGCCGAAGGCTCCATCGTGGAAGGCGCGAGGAACTTTTGTTCTTTCTTTCTAGGACCAGTCTTTGTCAAGGCGTTTGTGCTAACGTTTTTGGGAGAATGGGGCGACAGAAGTCAGATTGCGACGATTGCTCTTGGTGCTGCCCACGTCAGTCCTCTTGGTGCTGTTCTCCACGCGTTTGCTAACGAGACTCTAGAATGCGTATCTGGTCGCCGCTGGTACTATTATTGGGCACGCTTGTTGTACCGGTGCCGCTGTAATTGGAGGAAAATACATTTCTACTAAAATTTCTGTCAGGAATAGTAAGTGTCTGTTTTGGTGATTCATTTTGACTCTTGCTGACTCGGGCCTTTCGTAGTTACACTTGGCGGCGCTGTTCTCTTCTTGCTATTCGGTATTGTCTATTTCTATGAGGCATTTGCAGAATCAACAGCAGACGAAATATCGATACCAATGAACTAGCATGACACGTTGCACTCATAAGTATACATCATGTAGAATATACTATATCACCCGCCGAATGAACACTTCGACGTTAGAGCTTTAAAACTTTAAATATGTGGATCTACAAGGTCCAACAAAATCTTGTGTCAGTGTGTTTGAGCCAGGGGCCGATGAAGTTCACATGTGTGGAACACGGGGTGGTCTAATTGTTTCTTCCTTCTTTACTATCACCACTACTATTAGTTTCTTTCTTTCTAATGCTTCGCTCAAATTCTGATACGACAACGACAAGTACTTATTCGCCTGTGCCAACTAGTCCATTCTCTTCCAATATTTCCGTTCGTTCGGAACCCACTTCAGATGGTAAGCAGTGGCAGTCCGGAAGCGGTGGTTAACTTGTTATTCAACATCATTATATCGTTAGAAACACCCGATCTCGGCGCTTTCACCACCATTCTCCGTGCTTGGAGCCATCTACAACCGGCGCCGAGAGTTGTAAACTCTTCTCTTGCAAATGCGCAGCCAGACTTTCCTTCGAGCTCATCCTCACACACGTTCTCTTCACTCCCTTCTGCCACTCGTTCTCGCAATCTGGATAGAAACCCAGTACTTGAATCCGACAGCGACGTTCGCGAGGACAGGTCGACTGTATGGGCACATAGGAGAATTGCTTCTTATCTCAACTATGCCGAAACCAATACCGACACTGAGACGGACCGCGATCGCCCAGTCAGTGTCTTTTCTTCAGTAACTGCTGCGGAAGTTGAGGATGAGGTCCAGAATGAGCACGAAGATGCTCACAGTCTTGTGGTACCCATTCAGGATATAGACGAGCTCGATTCTTCTTACGACAACGAAATTTATGACGACGACGATGACAATGACCGACGTGATGAAGTCGACGCTGTCGACGAAAGCGACTCTGTTCCTCCCTCCCACCATGACCAAGAACTCCACTTCGATTTAGAGGAGGAAGACGAGGAAGCCGATGGACATACTCCACTTAATTCGGTGTTATTCGGCAACTTGGGGGCAGATCAGGGCGAGCAACCGTCCTTAGGATATCTGGAACAAGCACTCAAATTCATAGCTGCCGAAAGAGAGAGGTTCACCGCACAGCGAGAGACCGGCCCAACGGCGAGTCTGACCGCTGGTATAGGTGAGTTTATAGAGCCTTGGCTGCGCACTCTATACCTGCTCCCTATAAATGTATCTATTTATGTCTTACACCGTCCCGCTGCCATTCATTTGAACCTTCTTGCCTAATCAGCTGACGTTCACTTATCTTCATCTGTATTAGAACCTCGTAAAAGACGTCGCAGAAAGCGAACGAAAACATCTAGGGCACATTCGACAACTCGTACTACCAAGACAGGTTCTACAATCACGACCGCTCTTTCAAACGTTCCCGGCCAGGATGGCGATCCTGAAGATCCGGACGCAGATGCAGATGCAGACGCAGACGAATCGTCTTCTTCGTTTGATCAGAATTACAGTACAAGCTATAGCACGAGTAACTATTCAAGCGGTCTGGCTGCTGCTGCTAGTTCGATGTTCAAGTCCATGCCTGGGACGCCTGGAGCCTCACGACGGACGCGTGGACGAGATCACCGACAGCGTCAGCAGCAGCAATTGCCTTCAAACCCTTCCCAGCTAGCTACCAGCCCAGGAAAACGGCGTGTTAGACGTAGTCGTTCTACCCCGCAACTCAGGATCGCTCTCCGTGATGACGAAGACGAGGACGATGGAGACATTGATGAGGTCACCACGTCCCCCCGCGTCGCACAACTGCGTGCATTAGGACGCAAATTAGAAACGCTGTTTCCCGAGGATGTGGATTATCTAAAGAAAATCCGTTATACGATATTGGCAGGGAATGGGAACGGAGGTTATAGTGAAATGGGGAATGCTGGATATGGACTCCTTTTGTCTCATCCCCAAGGAGGGAAGAGCGGGGCTGGTCCCAGTACGGCAGTGGTAGGTTCTTCTGGAGAAGGTGGTGTTCTTGGGGCAGGACCTGGTGGGATATTTGGTGGTTTTATAGATACGAGAGGTCCTCGACCTTTGTCACCGACTGACCGACCGATTATAAAGAAACGAGAGAAGAGTCGGACCAGAAAGAAAGTAGAGGACGAAAGATTGATTCATGTCTTTGTGGATCAGTAAGTGTTCTATCTGTTGCTTCGGGAAACGTTTCTGCTGGATCTTTGTCTCGAAAATTGTTCAGTAACTTTTTCTATTATTTTCAGTTCCAACATTCTCATCGGACTTATCAACTATCTCAAGCGTTACCCTCAGAAACATCCACAGTATCGGCATTTAATCGATACTACTGTTAACGAGAATTCACCCCGTACTAATCCGTCTACATATCCTAAACCACCCAAACACTTGTCCCACTCTGCCCTGACACTCATCTTGGAACGAGGTAGACCGGTGACGAGGAGGGTACTTGTGACGTCAAGTCCGTTGTATCAGCCTATGGAGAGTGCGGCAATGTTGGGTTTTGACGTGAAGGTGTTTGCGAGAGTGCCGGACTACGGAGATGGGATGGACAGAGAGAAAGATCGGGAGAAAGAGAGAGAACTTACAGACAAATTAGGCTCGATTGGGAACGGTGCACGAAATGAGAATGGGAACGGAAAGAAGAAGGGACACAAGAAAAGTGTCAGTTCAGGGTCGTTCTCGGGCTTGGTACGGGAAGGATCGGGGACGTCCGGGAGTGGAAGTGGAAGCGCGAACGATGTGTCGCCAAAGAAAACACGAAGGCGTGCTGCAAGTTTCAACAACAACCCTAACTCAAGCAGCAATGCTAGCCATAATATGACGAACGGAGGTCCTACCAGGAGGAAGTCTCATAAGAGGCAAACCTCTGGGAGCAATTCGACGGAGAGTGAGCAAGGTGTTAGTAGTGCTGGCATTGAAGGTTTTCCTCACGCTTTTGCCAAGAGTTTGGCTAGAGCTGCCGCCCTAGCATCCTCTGCTCCAACCTCGAATTCAGCATCGCCGCATGTTGCAGCTGGGTCTGGTGGCGTCTCTTCGACCGCTACTGACCCTGCTGCTTCTTTGACTATTACACAAGCACCGACTCCGCAGCGTATTCGCTATCGCGAACAAGGTGTTGACGAGCTCTTGCAGCTCAAGCTTCATCAAGTCTTGGCTGCTCTAGATGGCCCTCCCCCACCTGGGAGTACGATTGTTCTTGTTACAGGAGATGGGAATGCTGGACAATTTAACGAAGACGGCTTTCTAGGAGGCGTCCGGACGGCATTGAAGAAAGGTTGGAAAGTTGAGTTGTACGCCTGGGAAGGCGGATTAAGCAGAGCGTGGAATAGGGAATTCGGGGAGGGTAGTGAGCTGGGTAGCGGGTTCAGAATCATTGGGTTAGAGCAGTTTGGGACGGAGTTGGTGGAAATTTATTATTGAGAAGAAGACATTTATATCGGCGAGGCTGGCATGGTGCTAAATTACCTGGTAAGTATGGCGTGCAAATATGATTGCAACAACTGAGGTTTGATTTTTTATGGGAAATTCAAGAAGTTAAACAAGTATTCTTACGTCGCATTGTTATCATTTGGGTTCCTCTCTAGAGTGAATGTACTTGGTCAATACGTATAGTAACTATCTTATTCTTGTACTTGTATATGTACTATTTTTTTGTACTGTTCCACAGGAGCCTCAAGCCTGTGCTTCAAGTATATATTCGATCGTTAAAATGTGCACGAAATCCCAAAAGTTCATGATATTGAGAGACCACCGGCGCGCTTCAGACAGTCCTTTTTGTCCCTCCCAATTTTCTATCAATTTTCTATGGTAATGTAAGTAGACCTTAGCTTTAGGCTCTCCTTCGGATCAACATACTAAAAGTGTAACAGCGATTTTCCGATCAGGTGGTCTGCCTAACATGACGAATTGTATGTGACTTCCATATGTTGTAACTCGGCGGTCAAGGCCAACTCCGTTCCCGTTGACGTCGCTCTACCGCGTAATACTAACAGTATCGCTGGACTTATGCACATGTTCCGTGCTACCTGTCCTCGCCTCAAATCCAAACCACAATGATGATGATCTATTATGACCAGAATCCCTCCTCATGGGCTGTACTCATTCTTGTGTTCTTTCTCGCTGTCAAGTTCTTCAGAGCTTGCTATGAAAAGTACAAGGTAAGTACTCTGAAACGTCGCTCACCCCAGCCGCAAAGACAGCTCAATTTTCTGATTATAACTCAACCTTCAGCTGGATCACATCCCCACTATTGGACCCAAAGGAGTATTCACTTCCTATAAAACTGTCTACAGATGGATCACACAGGCAAATGAAATCATTGACGAAGGTTACCGTTTGGTGCGTTGTTAATATCCGACCTGTAATTGACCAAGTTTTTAACGCTTATATGCATACGCAAATTAGCACCCCGGAGGCATATGCAAAATCCCGACAATGGACGGCTGGCAAATCGTACTCAATGGGGGGAAGTTGGTAGACGACATGCGAGAAGCCTCCGACGAGGTCCTTTCTGCGGACGTATTCACTGAAGAAGTCCTTCAAGCATACTACACGATGCACCCGAATGTCATCAAGAGCTCGTACCATACAGATGTTATCCGAAGTCCTCTAACGAGGAACATAGGGCCGCGTTTGTCAGACATTTATGACGAAGTGAAAGCCGCCATTTCTGAGAAAATCCCCTTAAGTAATGGTGAGTGATGCTTTGTCCGCAGAGTTATTGAGAGGAGTGAGCAGCCATCTAATTATGTCGAGCATGCTTAGATTGGATTGGCATTGCCGCAAAGGAAAAGTCATTGGACGTTGTTGTCCGCACAGCTAACCGTTTTTTCGTTGGCTTGTCCTTATGTGTGTGGTCCTGGTCTCTATCTTCACATTGAGTTACTTATATGTATTCCTCAGGCAGAGACCCTGATTTTTGTGACTTGAATATCAAGTTCACTTCAAACGTTTTCTATAATTCGCTGAGGATCAACCTTTTCCCGAAGTTTTTGCATCCCATCGTTGGTCGCATCTTCACAACTCGAAACTCGTCCTTGAGGAGAATGGTCAAACACTTGAAACCGGTGATCGAGGAACGGTTGAGGATGCGTGAGCAGTTTGGGAAGGATTGGCCAGATAAACCGGTTTGTAATTCGAACATGACCACTATTTGTGCTAATGATCTTGAACGCAGAACGATTTTATACAATGGTCAATAGACGCTGAAGCGTATGCTCCGTTTTCTCAACGTACCTCTGTGGAAGACCTGTGCGTACGTGTCCTGTTCGCCAACTTCGGAGCGGTACATGCGACATCAGTAAGCTATTCCTTCATGCCCTTACAACCAGTCTTGATTCACCACTTCTCTGACAGGTGGTAGGCATCACCTTGTAACTAGATTTCTACGAAATAGTCGCCAATACTTATGTTTTTCAGGCCTTCACTTACGCTCTCTTCAACCTTGCTTGCCGCCCCGAGCTTATAGAGACGCTACGGAAAGAAGTTCAAACTCTTACTGAAGACGAAGGGTGGACGAAGCCTGCCCTCAGCAAGATGCGACTGTTGGACAGTTTTCTCATGGAATCAGCGAGGTTGTATGGAGTCCGTGCCAGTACGTGCATATTCATACGAATTTACGCTTCGTGTGCACTGGTGCCTACTCTATCTGTTTGCAGATGGTTTGATGAGGAAATCTACAAGGGATTTTACATTTTCCAATGGAGTGACCGTACCTGCTGGGACGTTGATAACGGTGGCTACGCGTCCAATGATGAGAGATAATGTGAAGTGTTTTGAAGGCTCATCTAATCCCGAAAATTACTTATAAGAGTTAATGACTTGCAGGCTATCTTTCCTCGAGGAGAAGAGTTCAACCCTTTTCGTTTTGCAGAATTGCGAGAAAAGGATGGAGAAGGTTTCAAACACCAGATGGTTACGCCTACGTCAGAATGGGTGCTGTTCGGGCAAGGAAAGCATGCTTGGTAAGTATCGTGTACTGTCGAAGTGCTCACTGATTAAGAAATTCCTCTTATGTCCTCCTTTGTTGATAACTTAGCCCCGGTCGCTTTTTCGCATCCACGGTTCTGAAGCTGCTGATGGCCCATGTACTGCTACATTACGATATCAAGTTTCCAAACGCTTCAAGAGAGTTGCCTCCTTCTTTCAAGCAGTTTGCGGATTTTGCCCCAGATCCAAATGCAAGGGTCCTTTTCCGGAAGAGAGCGGATTGCTAGACAAACATCTTCAAAAGCATGAGTTCTTGTATGTAATTCTTAGGAATCCTTAGGATATCAAAAAAAGCTCGAAACCTGTTTTCTGGTCACATCAGCGATATCAAAGGTAAATTAACAAACCGTTGAATGAAATGAAACGATAGTTTACAGCAAGTTGCAAATTGATCACGAACGACTCCGGCAGAGTTCAAAGTACATACGGGTCCCAGAGTGCCCTGAGCAGAGCAGTTTAAGGACAACCTCAAGGACAGCTTTAGGGATAGCTCAGATCATGGTTAGTAGGATATATTTTCGACCTCCGCTCGAGTGAAGTAAGTAGTTTTTCCAACTTCTGTAAACGCCGCGCGTCGCGTCGCGTCGGCCCACGTATGCATTATATAATGCTCCTGACCCACCACGTCGCTTGAGTGTCGACCACAACTTCAACTTCTGACATGATTGATATTTACAAACTACTAGATTTTCGTGCCTCAATTGCTGCGCTCGGCTTCTTTCTCAGTCCGCTCAAGTTTGTCAAAGCTTACTACGAGAGGGCAAAGGTTGTTAAATGCACCTGCTGCGAATCAACGACATGCTGACTTGAGTCCTAGCTCGACCATATAGCTACACTTGGACCAGATGGACTTTTAAATTCGTATGGGGCTGCACTCAGGTGGGTTACAAATGCCACAGACATTGTCGAAGAGGGTTATCGCTTGGTGTGTCTCGTTATCCGAATGTTCGAATAGCGCTAATCATCTGTACTGAACACTTGGCCTATTTATGTATAGTATCCTGGAGAGATATTCAAGGTTCCCACTGTTGATGGCTGGCAGGTTGTGGTCAACGGTACTAGACTCATAGAAGACATTAAGCAAGCATCGGATGAGCAGCTGCTCGATGCAACAAATGAGACTCTGCAAACGCGATACACGATGCATCCTGAGCTGGTGCCGAACCCGTATCATATCGATGTCATTCGTACTTCTCTTACTCGAAGCATTGGTGCTCGCTTCGCGGATATGCACGACGAAGTGCAGAAAGTCATCTCCAAGAAGATCCCGGTCACCGACGGTACGCTTCCATTGACCCCGAAGGTTCTCAATGTTATTCACTAATGACTGGCCTGTCACTTCTCAATAGATTGGACTGAAATTGATACATTCCCGACAGTGTTGGGCATCGTATTCCGTGCCGTCGACTATTTTTTCGTTGGCTTGCCTCTTTGTTAGTCCAGCTCGTTTTCGTGCTTTCCGACCAGTTCCTGAGGTAATATGCTTTTAGGCAGGGACCGGGACTGGTGTGATCTCAACATCACGTTCATGATAGAGGTTTTTATCAACTCAACGATCATCAATCTTTTTCCAAAATTTACCCATCCTGTCGTCGGTCGTATATTCACTGGACGCAAATCCGCTATGAGACGGGCAATCAAGCATTTGCAGCCTATCATACAAGAGCGTCTAAAGATGCAAGAACAATTTGGCAAGGAGTGGGTTGATAAGCCTGTGAGTCCTAGCTCCTATGATTTCTTCCGAACATTTTAGCACGATTATCTAATTTCTTCGTTATGCAGAATGACTTTATCCAGTGGTTGATAGACGCTCAACAGAATGCTCCTCTTTCTCAACGTACATCAATGGAAGTTATTTGTATTCGGGTACTTGCTGCTAATTTCGCAGCGATGCATACAACCTCAGTGAGTACATCCTAAAAATTCTATTCAATACAGTCATTCATTCGTGGACTTTGATTTCCTTTATGACAGCTCGTACGTCTCCCTGTTTAACTCCTTTCATTTTTATTTCCTAGTCTTCCTTTTCTAGGCCTTTATACACGCTCTTTTCCACCTTGCATCCCGTCCTGAACTAGCTGAACCTTTGCGCAAAGAAGTACAAACGACAGTGGAGAGAGAAGGATGGACAAAAGACAGTATGGTGCAGATGCGATTATTGGATAGTTTTTTGAAGGAATCGGAAAGATTGAATGGGGTTGGGGCGAGTGAGTTTTTTCATCTCAAAAATTCGAACGTTTCTTTACTGGCAACCACGCAGTCGGGTTGCAAAGGAAAGTTCTACGAGACTTCACATTCTCCAATGGAATCACAGTACCAGCTGGTACCATGATTAGCGCATCCACTTGGGGACTGCAAAGAGATGATGTAAGTTTGTTCAACGTTGAGTTCATCCGCTCACGTCCGCCTGAACGATTTTTTCAATTTGAACTGGATTCATGTAGGAAATTTATCCCAACAGCAATGAATTCAATCCTTACCGGTTCTATGAGATGCGTAGTCACGATGGTGAAGGATCCAAGCACCAGTTGGCAACACCTAATTCGGAGTGGTTGACTTTCGAACAAGGAAGACATGCCTGGTGAGTTCCCGTTCTCAGACTTGTCTGCTTGCTTCCTTTGATGAGACTCGTCGCACTCTAGTCCCGGTCGACTCCTTGCCTCTGCAGAACTCAAAGTAATGATGGCACATATCTTACTGAATTACGATGTCAAGTTTCCCAACGACTCGAGGAGGTTTCCACCTTCTTTCGAGTTTTCGAACGTTTTTTGGCCAAACCACACTGCAAAAGTTTTGTTCCGTAAGAGGAAGATGGATTGACGGCGGTTACCAGCTTATTTTGCGATAGCTCGATACTAAGTATGTTTAATGCAAAGTCTCTGTACATGTACTATTTTTTTTCTCCAAGAATCTTCTTTTACTAAAGAGCTAATCGACGGAAGCGTAGGCCTGGGCCGAATGTCAGCTGACCAACAATGATTGCTGGAAGAAGAGATGCTAGGATAGACGTCAACATCCATTGCCAGGGATCCGGGTGTCAGACTCATGATAGGTATTGCACGGGGTAATTTTCAGATACAGAAATCTCCAGCCTTTGATGGTCCCTGGGAGGAGCTGGCCGTCTTTGCTCACTTGGGAACGGGGAAGAACGAGAACCCAAGGGAGTGTGGGGCCCGCCGATAGGGGAACCGTCCAAAAGAGTCAAAGGCGAGAGAGACGATTCAGGGAAGGTCGTTTCGTATTCCAATGGGAGAGACGGGGTTGGGGGCATCGAAAATGGTGCTCTATAGATGGACGGATGACTCCAAACCGAGCGGCCAATGGGAGCTGGGTCGATACACATCAGGTCTTGATATAGAGATGGATGATTCCAAGGTGAATTTCCGGATGCACTGCCAGAGACGGAGGTGACTCCGATGTTTTCGAGCCTTGGACTGTGCCAGGGAGGAGGTTTAAGTCCATGAGGAACTGACCGTTGTCGCTCACTTGGGGTGGGGAAGAACGAGAACCCAGAAAGGACGAGGCTTGATTCAGGGGAGGTCAATTCGTAGTCCGATGGGAGAGACGGAGTTGAGGGCATCGAAAATGATGCTCTATAGCATGATGGATGACTCCAAATTGAGCGGCCGATTGGAGCTGGGTCAATACGCATCAGTTCTGAGGATAGCACTTGACATGGAGATGGATGATCCAAAAGTGGATTTCTGGATTCACTGACAGAAACGGAGGCGATTGTAGCACTGTCTGAGTCACGAATGTCACTGGGGCCAGATCCGGTTGCATGCATCACGGAAGCGCCTGGAGCCTCGTTAGGCTGAGATGCTGGGAGCGATGAGGTGCGAGGAGCATGAGAGGTCTCAGAATTTAATGGTTCGTAGGGTGGTACTGGAGTTGTGGTAACGTTGACAGTGGCCAAGTACACTGGCCCCGACGCGGCTATGTCGGAGCGAACGATTTCGGGTCGCGTAACGTTTGGGGAGTGTTTCTGCAATTGCTGAGAAGGTCGGATACGAGGTTTGGGTCTATAACCATGTTCTTTTCTTTTGTGCCGAGTGAATGAACCGGAGTCGGCGGTTGCGTAAGAACATTCTTCGCATCTCTCGAGATTATTATAGCTGCAAATTTTCTGGCTTTTGGACTGCAAAAATAAGGTGGTGTAGCCTACTCACTGCTTATTTATGTGCATTTTGAGGTTGCCTTTTTGCAGAAAAACACGCGGGCAATCTTTGACTGGGCATTGAAGTTTACTTCAAACACCGAGGTTGTGGTGAGGCGAGAGGCTGACGAGGAACAAAAAACCTACTCAGTGGGGTTTGATGAATGTAATGTTTTGTGCCGGGGGAGGTTGCCTCGTAGGGTAATCCCACACACATCACAAGTAACATACTCCTAGGAGGGTCAATACAGCAGGCATCTGGCAAGAACGAAGGGATCAGTGCTTACATCTCCTTTAGTTTCTCTCCTTTTGCGAGGTGGTTTGGCGAGCGACGACTCTTGTGGTTTACGAGCCATTTCAGATAGTTTTTCTGACAAGGAATACTCTTCCCTTCTATAAACTTAGTCACTTTCGAGAGACTCCGTGTTCTTACCGCATGGGGCTCATGAATACATACTAAGTGCCTGTTACCAGTGTTTGTATTGTCAGATCCCTGCAGATCCTCGTTTGTGATCTTCGTTTGTATTGTCAGATCCTCGTTTGTATTGTCAGATTCCTGTTTGTATTGTCAGATCCTCGAAGTTTGTATTGCCAGATCCTTGTATCGTCAGATCCTCGTCTGGTGTACCGGAGACGAGTCCATGGGAAGCCAGTCATTTGCCTCATGGGACGGAAGCGCACTGTTTTGCATGAGATGTGAGTGAACTTGGTACAGAGGAGTCTCTGTTTACCAATGTGCTCTGTACTAGGGCTTCCTGTGGACTCGCCTCTGGTTTCATCCATCACGTATGTTATCCCATTTCCATTCACTCCGTTTAGTAAATTTCTCAATGAATGCTCGCAACTACTTTTCGAGATGAGCTTTATCCTTCTCGTTCTCGGGAGCAATATATATGTTTCTATGGGGCCCACTGATGCATCCAGATGGCAGGGTAAGAATACCACGGGATCGCTTCCCTTTCGTACGACTCCAACAAGATGAGCTCTAGAAAACTTGCGACCGTCAGAAGAGATGTGGTTAAGACAGCTGAGCTCCTGCCAGTGACGTAGCTCCGTGGAGTCCCAGATGGCCAGTTGCGGGCCTGCGGCAGTTGTATCCATATGCCTTGGCAAATGGAAAGCTGCTCTCCGGTTTCCGGACAGAAATCCAATGCGGTACGGTTACTGCAGCTTTTCTTTTTTTCCGGATCATTGTAAGACTAAAGGAGGAGGAAGAGGAGGAGCTGTATATTCACAGTGCACACATTGTACGAAAACAGCCCTTAAGCAGTCTCTAGCCCAAAAAAGCACTCCCCATTCCTCCAGCGACAATGTTAGAAGCAGCGACAGGGTTAACGTTCATGTTAATAACCGTGACAGCGACACTGGCACTTTTCGGAGTGGCAAAGGCTCTTTGCATTCATCTGAGTCCTTGGAAAAAAGCTTCTCCTCAATGGTCATAGTTTCGTTGATATATCTGAAGCAAATGTTCACATTTGATGATAACGAAATATTAAATGCTGGACTTACGTCTGCCATTGTACCGTGTTGAAGTTATTGCCTCGCTTGTCAAGCTGCTCGACAAACCATTCGTCCACTGCACCCCAGAAATGTTTTGCCTTTGGTTTACTGGTCTTTGGCCTCTTGGTGGGTGGTTCATCGGCATCCCTGTCAGAGACACTGGTCACTCGAAAATCATGGCTGTCGTCATCATTGTCAGCTCTTTCCGTTTCACTTTTGCCATGGAGTTCTGGGTGCTCTCGAGCAAAGCGACGCTGGAAGCCCAATTAGATAACATATGAGCGACAGGGACATGGGTTGGCATACCAAAATAGCCTTATGAGCAATAAAACCTTTTTCAATTGTCGAGCCAGGTCCACCACGCATGTACTTGAGTCCCATTTCACGAGCAAATTCATGTACAGGTTTGCGAGTCGGACCGGAGATACTTTGGTAAATCTTACAGTCTGTTAGCATTCCACACGCATTTAGAATTGTACTCATGCACCCACCTCGTTCATCATCTGGTGGCGAAGACGAGAGCCAATGCGACTGGCCCGGGAGTTAAGAATCTTCTCCCGAGTGGTATCCCCAATGACATTCTCTAACTTCAAGAATACCTTATCGCGCTTAAAATAGAGCTGTAGCAGTATCAATATTGCAACGAGACTTGGAGAAGGAATAAAGTACCTTAGCGTCAATGTGTATCTTACAGAAGCTGGTGCGGCTCTTCTCGAAAAGCATGTCCGCGAGCTGGACCCGAACCGACATCTTTGAAAGATGTCATGACAAGTAAATTGAGATTATCTTTCCAAAGACATATTGCATAACATACCTGCTGCTCCTGTGTAAGCGTAAATACACCACTCATTCGAGACTTCATATCATCAAGCAATCCCTTGTAGTCTGATGCACCTTCAGTTCGTTCAACTTGGTTCCGGATATCGTCCTTGTTCTCTTTTGCATACATTGTTGCAAGCAAGAACAGACGCGTTGACATATCGGAACACGTCAAAGCTGGCGGCTGAGATCCAATCTGCCAAAAAAGGTGAGTAACGAAAGACATTTTAGATGAAGCCAAGAGAGACCTGAACGAAAAGGTGACAATTGGCACGTTGAACCTTGGTTAGCTTGAATTGAGATGCCAGGTTATCAATTGTGGAGACAGGAAGAACTGCTGTTGTGAACGCTTCTGTGTTGGGGTCGGAGTTGGTAGGAGATAAGTCCACAGAAGGTGCGGGCGAAGAAATAAAAGGACTGTCAAAGCTCTCGGCTTGAGGAGTCATTGTCATTGGAGCTGTGGACTGCATGGAAGGAGTTGGAGTATTGTACGATGATTGACTGTGGTAGCCTGTATCAGGAGTAGGACTCACCGTGGCAAAAGACCTGGTCAGAAGAGGGGTATAAGGTTGATCGTGGTCCATCCCAAAGGTAGTAGTGCTGTTGGAAATACGAGATTCTTGGGAAAAGAATATATCGGTGTTTGAGGTCATGTTAGACCATGGGAGAACACGATCTGATATGTGGACCTTGAGCTTGGGGTTTTATACCGTGAAATCATGGGATTTTGTTGATTTCCTTGCCATGGCCCGTTTTGTGACGAGCAATATTAATAAACGGTCGGGATGAGGGCACAAGAATAAGAGTGAACGGGTGTTTGCTTGTATTTTCGCATCGATTCTTTGCAATGCCGTCAAGCCCTTCTAGTGATAGACGTCAGATCCAGTCAGATCCTCGTTTGTGATCCTCGTTTGTATTGTCAGATCCCTCGTCTGATGTACCGGAGACGAGTCCATGGGAAGCCGGTCACTTGGCTGCCTCACGACGGAAGTGCAGATTTGAAATGTGAACTTGGTACAGAGGAGTCCAATGCTCTGTACTACTTACTACTACTACTAGGGCTTCCCGTGGGCTCGCCTCTGGTTTCATCCATCACGTATGTATCCCATTTCCATTTACTCCGTTTAATTAGTAGACGTACTTCCGTTCATCAATCATTGAAACAATAAATGACCTTAGGACTTTCTTTTTTCTCGCATCCTACACCCACATCTCAAATGGTACTTTATTTTCTGGATTCGGGTACTCCCTTACATGGCTACGTCGAGACGACTCTTCATGCCCTGCACTTGATCCATGCCGCTTGTCAGGGCCTGCACGGCCATTGACCCCACCAATAGTTCTTTCTCGAATTTTCTAAATTTTGAAGATTTCTCGGAAAACACAAAAAGTCACATTTTGAGCGAATTGAAACAAACTGGTACAGTATTCTATAGTGGAACAGACTTAATCAGGAGTCATGCAAAGAAAATGAAAACCGCAAAACTCACTAAATAGCCGGTTCAGAGAGCCGATAACATCCTAGAGGGACTCTAACAGTCCCAAACCTGGTCTTCTGCCTAAAAGCCTCGATGTCCTCAGGGGAGCACTTCTCGATGAACGCTTGCAACCACTTTTCGAGATAAGCTTTATCCTTCTCGTTCTCGGGAACAAGATATTTGGGGTCCATTGATGCATCCAAGTGGCAGGGTAAAAACACCACGGGATCGCCTCCCTTCCGTACGACTCCGACAAGACAAGCTCTGGAAAACTTGCGACCGTCAGAAGAGTTGATGCGGTTAAGGCAGCTCCTGACGTAGCTCCGTGGGGTCGTAGATGGCCAGTTGCGACAATTGTACCCATATGCCTCGGCAAATGGAAAGGTGCTCTCCGGTTCCATGACATAACCACCTAGAAAGTCAGGCATGATCTGGTCTCGGGAGAGTTAGTTATCTAGAAGAATATAGGAGAGGATAGATAGTCACTTGTACTATGCGGTCTGAACGTTGAACGATGAATCAGAATAGGGGTCCTTTTAAATACATCCACGTGACATGTGTCTCGGATGACTAAGTGCCACTCTGCCACAGGGAAATTGTACCCTTGCATTTGTTCAATACTTGAGCTTGTGAGGGAGTATCCTCGTCCCCAGATGTCCTGAGCTTAGCAGCTACTTGTGTCCACCCGCAGTTTTGCGGATATACACAACGGTCACCAACGGTACTTTCATGATCATGATCAATCGATCATTACAATCATTGACGACTCTCCTAAAGACTCTCCGTCTTATTCACTAATGACGGCCTATTACTAGTTACTTCTGAAGATTGGACGGAGACCCATACACAACTACAGTGTTAGACATTGTAGTCTGCCGTCCACCGCTTTTTATTAGCTCGCCTCTATCAGTCCAGAGCTTTCGGACCATTCCCTGAAATGACGGGCTTTTTAGGCAGTCACCAGTGCAATGACCTGTACTGCAGCCTGGTGTAACTTCAACACCAAGTTTACGATGAACGTTGTCTTGTTGGAACTCGATCATCAATCTCTTCCCGAGTTTTACCATCCTGTCATCGGTCGTATATTCGCCGGACGAAAACACGCCCTCTAGCTAGGCAATCAGGCAATTTGAGGCCTATCATAGAAGAGCGTGTAAAGATGCAAGAACAATTTGGCGAAGAATGGGCCGATAGACCTGTGAGTCCCAGCTCCGTCCGAACATTTTTTGCGTAGTTATCTCAACATTCCTCATAATGCAGAACAAGGATGGTCCTCTTTCTTAACGTACGTCCGTGGAAGATCTTTTGTATCCGGGTGCTTGTTGTTAATTTCACAGTGGTACACGACTTCGGTTGGTAGATTCTTGTCAACGCATTCATTCATGGGCTTCGATTTCCCTTATGACAACTCGAACTCATTCCTACATTCTAGGCCTTGACACACGCTCTCTACCAGCTCGCATCCCGTCCCGCTGAACCTTTGCACAAAGAAGTACAAATGACTCCAATGGAGAGAGGGATGGACAGCCGGACAGAAGTCGGCATGGTGAAGGTGTGCTCATTGGATAGTTTCCTGGAGGGATCAGATTGAAGATTGGACGGAGTAGGGACGAGTGAGTTTCTTTTCTTAATAATTTCGAATCTTTCTTTACTGGCAATCGGCAACCGCACTCTGACGGCCAGATTGTCAGAAACAGGTTTGTAAAGTTTTACATTCTCCAATGGAACTACTGATAGTACCAGCTGGTACTAAACGATTAGTGCGTCTACTTGGGAACTACAAAGGGATGATGTTAAGGTTTGTCCAAGTTGAGCCTATCTTCTCAGATCTGTCGACAAGGAAGACATGCCTACTGAGTTCCCGTCTCAAAGCTTGTCTAGTTACTTCCCACATCGAGCCTTGTCGCCCCAGCCCTGGTCGATTCCTTACCTCTGCAGAGCTCAAAGTGATGGCACATTCTTACTGAACCACGATGTCAAGTTTCCGGATGACAGGAGAGAGGTTAGTTGGGTCAAAACAGACTGCCAAAGTACTATTTCGCAAGAGGAAGCCGTATTAATGGCGGTCATCTGAAGCTTATATATATTGCGATAGCTTGGTACATACTACTAATCCATACACTGTATATTTTATGCGCAAGATCTTTGGATGTCTCGTTGTTTGTACATGTACTATAGCTTTCTTCAAGTACACAATTTTGGATGTCACATAAGGCGCCGGTGATCTTTCATCCTCTCGATTTCCTCCATATGGGGGTAATTGCCTGGGAGACGATATTCCCAGCCCTCTCGAGAGTACAACGTTCATTTTCTTCCATGACTGTACTCAAAAGATTCCTCGACCTCCATCGGTCCGGATGGAACATTTTGTGGGACTTTTCAACGAGGGCTTTGTACTCTGAAGTATCGACCATCAATTGAACGCTCCCAAAAAACTTTTCTACCGAATCCCACTGCACATTCTCGACATCAAACTGGATTGGATCGTCAAGAACAGACCACAGAATGGAGAGAGCGGTCATGGGAGTGTTTATCGAAAATTTGGTTTTCTCAAACTCATCCATAATCAATTTGAACCTCGACAATCGAAATTGCTGTTCCATATTATGGTGAACCATGTATTATAGCTCATTCAAGCTTTGTAGACTTTTACAGATTTTGGAAGCATTTTACATGGCGGCGGCATCGTATCTTTACTGAAAAAGTATACATTTTGAGCATTGTATGAGTATTTGTGTAATTGCACAGGATAGAGGGTGGCGGGAGCCTAGAAAATATTCACACTCAGATATATATCTTTCAATGTAATCCCGAAGCCTTCCGAGGTAGAAGCTTGCTTATCGAGTGCTCTGGAAGGTTGTCGGGCAAGGATAGAGGGCGTGGGAAAGCTCCCGAGAAGTTACCGACTCAGTGTCGGCATTGGCCTCCACAAGTCACGAATCATCATTTTGTCCACCTGATTATATATTTATAAGTCAGTATCTTGGTGGATGGTGTGGTATGGCTCGGCGGTATGCCGACTTGGCGGGATCGGGACTCGGTGGTTCCTTGAGCTTATTGCATTGTATATAACCAAAATCACCCACGGTGATCTGGGTTCAAGTTATATATATAGATTTGGTAATTACAGGTGAAGGGACGAGTGTGCTTGCTGCCCGACGCAATGACTCCAATGGAGAGAGGGATGGACAGCCGGACAGAAGTCGGCATGGTGCAGGTGTGCTCATTGGATAGTTTCCTGGAGGGATCAGATTGAAGATTGGACGGAGTAGGGACGAGTGAGCTTCTTTTCTTAACAAGTTCGAATCTTTCTTTACTGGCAATCGGCAACCGCACTCTGACAGCCAGATTGTCAGAAACAGTTTCACAAAGTTTTACATTCTCCAATTACTGATAGTACTGGTACTAAATGATTAGTGCGTCCACTTGGGGCTACAAAGTTTGTCCAAGTTGAACCTATCTATCTTCTCAGATCTGTCCAAATGATATTTCAATGTTAAATCGAATTTCTGTAGGAAATCCAATGGCAACGAATTCAATCCTTACCTGTTCTACGACTTGGAGATGCATAGTCACGATGGCGCACCAGTCGGTAACGCCTACTTGACTTTCGGACAAGGAAGACATGCCTACTGAGTTCCCGTTTCAAAGCTTGTCTAGTTACTTCCCTCATCGAGATTTGTCGCTCCAGCCCTGGTCGATTCCTTACCTCTGCAGAGCTCAAAGTGATGGCACATTCTTACTGAACCACGATGTCAAGTTTCCGGATGACAGGAGAGAGGTTAGTTGGGTCAAAACAGACTGCCAAAGTTTTATTTCGCAAGAGGAAGCCGTATTAATGGCGGTCATCTGAAGCTTATATATTGCGATACTTAGCTTGGTACATACTAATACATACACTGTATATTTTATGCGCAAGATCTTTGGATGTCTCGTTGTTTGTACATGTACTATGGCTTTCTTCAAATTCTTATTTTTGACACCAGAACAGCGATCCTGGTCAAAATCATAAGTACACAACTTTGGATGTCACAAAAGGCGCCGGTGATCTTTCATCCTCTCGATTTCCTCCATATGGGGGTAATTGCCTGGGAGACGATATTCCCAGCCCTCTCGAGAGTACAACGTTCATTTTCTTCCATGACTGTACTCAAAAGATTCCTCGACCTCCATCGATCCGGATGGAACATTTTGTGGGACTTTTCAACGAGGGCTTTGTACTCTGAAGTATCGACCATCAATTGAACGCTCCCAAAAAACTTTTCTACCGAATCCCACTGCACATTCTCGACATCAAACTGGATTGGATCGTCAAGAACAGGCCACGGAATGGAGAGAGCGGTCATGGGAGTGTTTATCGAAAATTTGGTTTTCTCAAACTCATCCATAATCAATTTGAACCTCGACAATGCGGAATTGCTGTTCCATAACCTCATGCTGAACAAAGATCCCCATCTGGATCGATCCCTGTCTCGACAACGTTGCGTTTCCGTCTCGGTAGCCTGCTTCCATGCCTTCTCCTTTCGTAGTTTTTCCTCCAATTCTCTCCTCTTTTTCTCCTCTTCCTCTTTTTTCCGTAATTCCTCTTCTCTACGCCTTTTCTCTTCGGCTGCCTTCTTCCTTTCCCTCTCTTCCCTCTCCTTTCGTTCCAACTCCTGCAACTTCTTCTTCGCTTCATTGAGATTCCTCTCATGCTCTCTCCGTTGTGTCCTCTCTCTCTCCTTTTGTTCTGCCTCTTCTCTTCTTTTCCTTGCTTGCTCCCACTTTGGTCTGTCCGCTTCCAGCTCCAACATCTTCCTTCTTGACTCCGAGAGCATCAACTGTTTATCCAAATCCGTAATCTTACTTTCCAACTCCTCCTGTATCTTCCTGCTTATTTTGAGTTCGTCTGTCAAATCCTCGACTTGCTCCTCAAGTTCCACTTCTCGGTATCGAAGCGCAGATGCTTCTCCTGAAAGCCTCCGAAGCTCTTGTAACGCTGCATCGGCGTTGGCTTTGTCTTGTTTTTCCAACTGAGTTTTGAGGTCTAGCTGCTGCTGCAACCGGACATTGTCGCCTTCCAGTCGTCTATTCCGTATCATGAGCTCTTCCCTTTCCTCCCAGTTTCTGACCATCTCCTCTTTCCTCTTCTGCTTCTCCTTCAACTCTTTCGTCCATTCTTCCGCGAGTTTGCCCTCTCGAACCCGTAACTCGGCGAGTTCAGCTCGCAGGCTTTCAGCTTCGTTCTTCCAAATTTGTGTCCAATAATCGGAAAGCTGTTCGGCTGTGACTTTGTCGAAGGCCACTTTTCCATCGTCATGGACATTATCCGCTGGATCAGGACATCGAGGTGCACGTGTGGCATGTGCAGCGGCTACTTCGGAGAAGCTGGGTTTCGGTGGTTGATCTTCGTCCCGGACAGGTAAATCTGTGAGTGTCGTCTCGGAATCTGCTGGACTTGACGCGAAATCTGGTTTGGGAACACTGGATTCTTGATAAGCATGAGGGTGCGAAGCCGTGTCGACCTCTTCGGGAGCATCAAAAGACTCTTCGAGAACCTTGGTTTGGTGTTTGGTGTCCTGAAAATCACATAAGAATTTGCCAATTGGGCACTGTTAGGGCAACATGGAGAGACTTACAGTCGATTCATCAGAGTGAGTCTTATCAGTATGTTCTTGGGAATCTAACTGCACAACTATTTGCCTCCGACCCACAATAGTTCCATTCAAAGCATCAATAGCATGGAGAGCTGTTGCAATAGATTAAGCATCAGCGGTACCATTTAAACGATACCGGTCAAATCCTGCTTACCATCTTCTCGATTCCGAAAAGTAACTGACCCTTGTGCATATCCACGTCCACGTAAATTGTACACCTGCACACTAGAATAACATTATAGATATTATCGAAAGTGACTATCTTCCAAGTGCGAAGCTTGCGTACCTCTTGATATCACCAAACTGACCAAAAGAAAATGTTATACATTCGTAACTCGCAAGGTATAGACGCGATAGCTTACTCTTTCGAATAGTAATGTCAGGCCAGAGTCACCCATCTTGGGAGGGAGAAGCTACCAAATTCAATGTCAGTAATGGTAGCAGTTGACGAACAAGATCGTTGGAGACGTGCGTTACAAAACAATTTACAGGGGTCGTGTCCCACTGGTTCTGATATTTCTGGTTGAACGAGTAGAGGCTCAGGTGTGGAGATATCCAAATGCTGAGAGTTCCTCGTAGAGCTGCCACCTTCCGTCACTCGCTCAGCAGTAACGGTAGCATCGCTACCTGAGGATTGCGCATTCCGACTAGAAGGCCATATCTGCATTCCGACAGATTCGCCGTCATTTCTCCACTTGTTTAATGACTGGACAGCTTCGTCCGCGTCCTGCTGATTCCAAAATATTACGGAAACCGTCCCATACTCTTCCGGTCGCAAGCGAATAGAGAAAACGGGTCCAAAAAGTCTCAAGACGTCGTAAATCACAGAACGCGTCAGACCTGAGTCTGAAATTTGATAGTCGAAGAGGCAAGGTGAAACAGCAGGACGAGGTTTCAGTGTCATCGGGGATTTCTCCTTCAGAGAAAAGCGGATTGAGCGAGGAGAATTGGGAAAATTCTCGGATTGCAAAAGTGCCGCGACCTTCTCAGCTAAACTAGGAATCACAATCAAAGTGGCTTTACATAGCAGAGCTGAGAGTACCTGTTTGGATATCCGAGAATTCGACACGTGCCACTTGTTCTCCTGGTTTGGCTCGCCTTGCGGACACTGCCATCAGAGTAATTGTGGCGTTTGTTACAAAGTTGGGAAACTTCAGCATGTCAAGTAGATCATCGCATTTGGTGTCTGCAGGAACGCGTTGTATGAAAAGTACGGGTTTTTTGAGTAAAGGATGAGGTTTATGGGTTGCCATGATGGTCAGAAAAACAAAGGGAAATAAGGTTCATGCAAGTTAACCTCGAAGAATTACATAAATATGAATGCTCGCGTGCCATCGGTGGCGTTTCCTACAAAAGACCTGATACCTAGATCCCCCATTTTACCCTAACTTAGTAATTTCACCTGGAAGAGATGTTGGCGGGTGGAGAATGGAGAGAAGCATATGCATTTTTTTGCCATAAGCTTAGCAAAAGTTAACAGCTCCGGAAAACGCCATGCGAGCCTCGAAAGAGACTGATAATATGCGTGACGGTCCAGGCATCATACATTTGGGCAATGTACTGCAATGTAGGTAGGTTAGGTAGATTACACGGCTACCGCAACATGCGTGCTTCTTGCACAGCCGGAATCTGAGAGACAAATTTTAATCAGAGGGTTTGCACCCACGTGTGGCTTTGTCAGCTCACGCTACCTCCTCGCCTGGTGCGCACTACAGTCTACTGATGCATCTTCCTAGCCCTCCTTCTTGAGCTTGGGTAGTGGAATGTTGTCAGAGACAATCAATGGCACTGTGTTGCCAGCTTAGCTCAAAAAAGTCGATATTCAGTTCCGAAACCCTCGACTTTTATTCGTTTTCCGGCCGGAGACTCTCTTAGAGGAACGCCAGAGGCCCTTTGTAATGTAGTCCTAAATGAATGGCAAAGTAGTAATGTAGTGTCCTCGTCGAAACAAATATGTTCATTATACAGTCCAAAACCATAGCCCCACACTTATAGCCATAGGATAAAAAACGTCACGTAATCCTCTCTCTGTGAACCCCATTCACAGAAATTCGCTCAAACGCGCCCGAATATTGACCCTCGGAAAAAGTCTGCGAATTGCACCACGATCCCGTTGATTGCGCTGATCTACAGCGACAACGTCCTGTATCTCCGGTTGCACCTGCTCCGTCTTCAAGACCGGGCCAGCCGGGCCCTTCTGGGAAGGAGAAACGCATAGCTCTTCAAGAGTCTTGACAATATTCGCAACACGGCCTTCGACGTGCCCATCTCTATCACCCCTCGCCTCCGCGCGGACAGGGAGGGGGTGATGAATCTTGGGCGTGGTGATGAGGGGGCTAGTGACTTGTTGACAAGGGTGGGTAGATTGCATGGCTTTCATGTGGGTGTTAGCGGCCTCGACAGCTCCAAGTCCAAAAGTATCGGTGTCCATGACGCAGTCTCGAACTTCTTTACCGATAGGCTTGACCGAGTTATCATCTTTGAGTTTATCGAGAGGCTGGGTAGGGTCCAATCCAATGGCAATGGCCTCGTCTTCCTCTATGTCGGGAACCTCTAACTCGGGACGCACAGGATATGTCCCGGGAGTGATTGGACCAACGCTGTCCGAATCCGAACCATTGCTGGACAACGATTCCTCTGAGGAAGCACTATCTGAGTAAGCGCATAATTCGGCGATGCCAGAGGCGGCTTTCTTGTGACAATCAAGCTGCACGCATACAGAAGGGTTGCGGACGACGGGAGAGGATATGCGGATGATGGTGTCTTCTATAAAGTCCAGAGCATAGAACGTATCGATAGCAACAAGCATACGACGAATCTCAGGTATGGAATCTATGCGGTCTTTAGGTTGAAGTTGAAGCATTATCATCATGAGAGCAAAGACGCTGCTGGAGATAGGAAGGGAATCAAGAAGCCAAGTAGGATTTTCGAGAAAGTTGCTGAAACAGTGGTCTTCAGTGCCTGCGTGCTTCCATGGACTGCGAGCGGTGATCAGATTGATGAGAATAATGCCAAGGGCCCAAATGTCGTTTTGCGCTGTTGAATAAGGTTTCTTGCCAAAACCAAATTCCTTTCCGATACACTCTGCGCGTTCTTATCAGCAACGATTCAGGGGAACAAGACGAGAGTGGCACACCTGGACTCATATACTCTGCGCTCCCGCATCCATAACTTTGTGATTCTTGTTGATCGGTCGCCAAACCGAAATCGGCCAAACGAAATTGCGTTCCATCCTTCGAGCACAAGATGTTTTCAGGCTTCAGGTCTCGATGAAAGACAAGTTTTCTATGACAGTGATAAAGACCATCAAGGATCTGGGTAAAGCACGACTTGATGAGCTTGTCGTTCCCTTCGAACAGTCCGTGATTGACGATAGCGGTGAAGAGGTCGCCTCCTTCGCAGAGCTCGAGGACGACAAAGACGTGATCATGTTCACAGAAAGCATCGTAAAAATTGACGACGTTGGGATGGGATGAAACCTTCTTGTGTAGGACGAACTCGCGCATTTGAAACATCTCGTCGCGTGAATTCTTCTCGAACTTGCGGAGACACTTGACGGCAAACTTGCGGTTCTTGTCACGCTTGATTGCATCGATCGCTTTGTAGACTCGACCGTAGGCACCTGAGCCAAGCTCCTCAAGGAGCAGAAGTTTGCCGTCGTCTACTTCACAGAAAGTAAAATCGGATGAATGCAGATCTTGAGGCTTGGCGACTTTTTGGGCTTTAGAGGCTTGAGCTGCTTCAGACATGCTTGAGGATGATAGTAATGTGGAACGCCGGCGTTAGAAAAGATAAAAAGGGTGACTGTCAAAGTGCGTGAAAGTGAAGGTAAGAAAGAAAGATAGAAAGGGTAGGCTTCCCCGCGCTTTTGAACATATCTTATATTCTCGACTGCAGGCCAGGGTTTCCCAAGTTTTGAACGATATCTCAGCCAAGTTCTATTTGTCCGCATGCTCAAACACTAAGAAAAAAGGTTTGGATTTGCCTCCTAACTCTAGAATTCCCTTGTAGCCCAGGAATCTACCTCTTTCCTTTCCTCAAAAAGTGCTCAGATACTCCTAAAACCTTTTTGGGTACACTCGGCACCAAAATGGGATCACAGTCGCCGTTTCGCTGAACATGCAACGTTTGCGATACGTGTAAACTGTTGTTGGCGCGAACAGCAGGATCTTGATACAGGTAGACGCGCTTCAAGACTCGACGTTAAAGATGGTTTTGTTCGAGTCAGAGATCCTGAAAATGCCCTTTACGGTCAGCACATCCTACATACTCCGTGAATCTAGTTGCGACGACACCGTGTGCATCGCCGAAATCGAAACAGCATTGCGTGGACGAGCTGACTATGACTGGTTTGCCTCCGGATCTCGTAAGTGCCCTCTACATGCCGAAATCGTGACTGTACTTCCTTCCTGCACTTGTAAGACAGGACAGTAACAATGTCTGGAATAGATGTGGCTCCCTGACTCGACAAAAAGTCGATGTAATCGTAAACGAACGGACCCTCTAATTTCAGATGTTTTCATAGGCTACACAGTTCTTGCTCTCTAACAACATCAGTTGTGACGAGGAATGCAGATCAAACACCAAGTCGACGACTCGTTTTCCAAATGAAGTTGTTTTCCTAGAATGATCTGCCAGAGTCCGGAGCTTTCTGTGCTACAGGTTTTCAATGCAAAAGACGAAGACCCACTATACGTCCGAACCCGGACTCCAGCCCTTTTGACTTCCTGTTTTGGTTCATTACGAGGCTATTGACGACTGAAGTTGAGAGCATTTGTAGTAGCTGGTTTCTTTTTAATCACTAATGATGGCTAGAAACTTTAGTTTCGAAAGTGGTGTTAGATATTAAGTATGAGATGCCGTATACTTACATAGTGGAGTTGATCAATGGACTCGGATACTGGGAGTTTGACTGACCTGATGCGTGATGCGGGCTCTATTCAGGTTCATGGATTTACGAGCTCCCATGGCCTAGATATGCCCTTATTTCTTCGCAAATGTACTACAGTTAGTAGTGCGTATGTACTATGTAGAGTAGTCAAAATGAAACTCAGTACATGTACAGCGCTATCTATCGGTGACTTTGTCTGAGATGATCGTATAGCTTGAAGGCTGCATATATGCATACTACAATAAGATCTCAAGAACCCACCACTGTACATGATTCCTTTTTCCCCCGACGTCCACATTGTCACGGTGCCGGTCATATAAGCTATTCATGCATATGAATGGTAGTTCTCACTTCTGGACCGTAATGGCAACAGATGCTATACATATTTTTTCTCTCTCGAGTATAAAAGTGCGTCCCCCATGACTTGAGTTTCTCACTTCCATTTTTCGTTAAGCAGAAATGCCTTCATCTCTAGTATCCCGTTCGAGGTCAAGGTCGCCCATCCGTCATGAAAGTGAACCCTTGAGTAGCTCAGTTCCTAACATATCCTTGACACCCCCAACCCATCACCGATCCCCGTCTTCTTCGACCCTTGAAGCTTTGAATATGAGATCGTTGCTGGGAGCATCTCTAAGTCCACCTCCGAGGGGACGCCTGGAAATGATAGTGGATGATCATACTGTTGAAGTTATCCCTTCCAGTCGAGAATCAAGCACTACTCGATCTGGGGATACACCTCCCCCATCGATGGAAGGATATAGCCCTAGACCATGGGAAATGACTCCAAAGAAGAAGGATTCGGTGCCCCGAGAGCAGACAGAGGCGTATTGGAAAACCAAAACAGTGCGTTGTACGTGTAGGCGAGAATTTTCAGGTCCTTACCGTCTTTTTCGATCTTGTCTCTCTAATAGCGCGTCCGACAAGCAGCGTCCTCCATACTATCCATGACTGCCGAGGCTGCTCGTGTCGGTCTGGCGCTAACTAGTGAGGCAGGAGAACTGCTTCCGATTCCAGGACTTGGCCTTGCTGCGAGGTTACTCGAAGAAATTTGGGACGCAATAGAGCAAGTTGATGTGTGTCATCGTTCAGCTAATGTCTACTGGAATTATACTGATGATAATTCTACAGTCGAATCGTCTCGCATGTTTACGTCTTACGGAACGTTGTGCTGAAATTCTGCTTGCTGTTTACGAAGAGGTTCACAATTCTGGAACAGGAGTGCTGCGAGAATTGCGACAACCTCTGCACCAACTACGAGAGTACGTCTTCCTGCTTTCACCTTTGATTTTTATGCGCCTCAAAGAAGTGTTCGTAGCGCCTTTGAAAAGATTCTTCGCTTCGTCCAAAGGCTCAACTCTCAGCCGTTCTGGAAGCGTTATCTTAGACGGGACCAAGTATTGAATGATATCGAGGCATGCAATGAGTCTCTTAGTGACTGCCTGTACATGTTCAATGTGTGTTTCTCTTTCACCCCATGAATGCGTGCTCATTCCGCATCCAGTTCAAGGTTCTTACTCGTATTCTCGAGAACGTCACATCTTCCGCAAACCAACATGTGGACGAACCCTCAAATGTTCAGGGTATATTCTCTAAAGACGACCAACAGGACCCCCCGTCCTCCAAAGACATTTTGTCTCCGTTGGATGAAGATGATGATTTGGTAGATCTAGGCAACTTTCCAACTTCTGAAGCGCAGGCCATCCCAACAGATGACATCGTGTCCACTAAGGAAGAACAAATAAAGGAACACCTTCGTACTTTGCATAAACACCAAAACGAACGCGACAAGGCCCGTGATTTGTCCGACATCCGCCAACTCCTGGGTGCTGCTCTGGACTCCAAATCAGATAAGGACATGATGCGAATTCTGAAACTAGCTGGAAACGAGGTGCCCGATGCTTTCAAGACCCTATTCCGAATGATTTCGGCACCGGGGAGGGTGGATAGATCTCAGCCAAGTTCTGCATTAATTACAACAAAGCATTTGCCAAAGACAAGAACGTTTACTTGGCCGATGGATGAGCAGCAGACAGACATGTTAGATGCAGAGCTTTTGGATCGGTCTCAGCTAATTAACCAATTGGTTACTGAGCCTGTTGGAATACCTAGTTGGATGATTAACAAGTATGTCTGTCAAGCTTCAATTCTCAATTCCGCGGCTGACGTTCATACGTTTTAATTTTTTCTATCAGGTCTGATATAGCATTCCAAGACCTCGTCGGACGTGGATTCTTTTCAAACGTCTACAAAGGCATCTGGAGACAAAGTGTTTGGAGACGATTAACCGTCGCCATCAAAGTCCTCGAGCCTTCCACGCCCCCTGAGGTTTTCGAAGCCGAGCTGGATGTTTGGAAGTCTTTAAATCATCCAAATATCTTACCGTTGTTTGGCGCAAGTGATCCTATGCAGGACATCAAATTTTTCGTGAGCCCGTATGCCGAGCATGGGTGTTTGATGGATTATTTGAAGAGGGTTCAATGGAGCAAAGAACTCGGGAAAGAAACAGTGGTTGTGCCCCCGCTTGTAAAAGAAAGCTTGGCAGAGGAACCCGGGCTGATAGAGGTTCTGACAGAGGACAAAGGACAGGGTAGGGGAAAAGGCAAGGAGAAGCCTGACTATGGACTAGAACGCGAACTCTTGGGATGGATGCTCGAGATTGCGAAAGGAATGGAATATCTGCATAGTAAACGTATCTTACATGGGGATTTGAAGGTAACGTTTTACTCTGTGCGTCTAGTTGATAGGTATTAACTTTTGCCAGGGCGCCAACATCCTCATCGATCGTCAGTTTCGTTGTATTATCGCAGATTTCGGTCACAGCAAGACGCTCTCGCAGGTCGATTATACGAACGCGAAACATGCCCGTGAGTTCTCTCTTTCGTCTTCCTCTAGAAATGAAATGCTGATGGCACCCTCCCCACAGATGGCTTCCGTTGGCAATCCCCTGAACTCATGGCTGAGCGATCCTTATTAACGAAAGAAAACGACGTCTACGCCTTTGGAATAACTTGCGTCGAGATATTGACGATGGGTAGCCTACCTTGGCCTATGATACCAGATAATCTCGTTAGAGAGCGTGTGATCGGTGGGTCCCCCCGTCGTCCCTTCTCTTTTCCGTTTTTAATGCCTATTCTCACCTGTCGTACCTTTTTCTTGTAGATTTCGACGAAAGACCACCCTACCCGGTTGTGCTAGCAGAGAGATTAGGGATCAGAACGCTGCTAGAGAGTTGTTGGAACAAGTTTGCGTCGGAGAGACCTTCATTTGGGGAGATTGTGAGAAGGTTGGAGACGGCAGAGGCTGCGATGAGGTGACCTAGTAGAACGGTTACGACAGTCGTGGTTGATTCCGGATTTGTTTTACTTTCACCTTTGGCAGAGGGTACTTGACTACTTAGCAGGCTGCCGAAAGACCTCGAAGAGAGATCATCGTATCTGCTCTGTACAGGTAAAATTACATGCTTCGGCAGCATGTCTACAGGTTTAAAGTTTAGCATTTACCAGTTACTTAGGAGCCGCAACATCTATAAGAGATTCTACAAGATGTATATATACCCGAGATCTACAATAGTAGCTACTTTGTACTAATCAATACTAGAACGGACAATATAATGACAATTCCAATTTTTACCACCTAGCAAAAATACGATCACGGTGCCGATACACTTAGCTTGATCTCGACCCCGTCTTTTCCGACTTCTTTCACGACAACCTCTACAGCGCCTTTTTCGGTAACGACGACCGTAGCTTCCATGGTCGACGTCCATTTACCTAACCCTGCCTTGTTGGCAGAGGCGGAACCTCCTTTGGCTTGAATACCCAGTTTGGCTTCGCCCTCTGCCGCCCCGAGAAGGGTTTCTTTGGAAATGGTTTTGTGTTTTGTTTCGATCTCCTCTTCCTCCTCTTCCTCCTCATCTTCTTCGGCATCGGAAAGCTCAACTTTGGGAGGTTTGACCTTCTCTACACGTATACCTTCCGAGACTTCCCAGAGTTCAAAAGCAAATCTCTTGGACTCGTCAGAGAGCTGAACGTCAAAAGTGATGGACCTTCGTGCTGGCAGAGTAGTTTCTTTCAGAATGACGGGGACGAAAGTTCCACCAAGGTTATCTCCTTCCAGTCGTTCTTCCCCATCGGGGAAGAGTAAACCGAGGGTTTTGGAGGTGACCTTGGCTTCCGATAATTCAGTGGTTCTGTTGAATGCTTTCAGGAGTTCCTTCTCCTGGTCGGAAGAAGAGGAGAGTAAGGACTCGATGAGAGCGGCTTGGAGAGCACATCCACGTGCGAGAACGGTGGCAGGATCACCAATTCCTCCACCTACGACTGTACCCATTGTGAAGGGAGTGTTGATTCCCTCGCTGAAACCTCCATCGAGGCAGATATGTTCGTCTAGGCCAGGTAAACAAGTCGTCCCTCCGACATACACAATCTCGTCCACCTGGGTAGGGTCGACGTTAGCTTTTTCGAGTAATTGGGAGATGGAAGAGGAAATGGAGGTATAGATAGGTCGAGCAAGCATGTCGAATCGCATGCGGTTGACGGAGCCGGTGAAGTCTAAGCCGTCTTTTAGGGATTCAACGGAACAGGTTGCGGCTCCAGGTGAAGCGGATAACGTCCGTTTAGTATGTTCGACTGCGAGACGGAGTTTGGCTTCAGCTCGGGCGTCGGCGGTGGAAGCAGGGGTGGGTTGACAGACGGATAAGGGGGTCTTAGTCTTTTTAGTGAATTCGTTGGCGAAGAAAGTGATGAGTTTGGAGTCGATAGCATCTCCGCCGACGGTAGGGTCATTCTCTTGAGAATGTGAGGCAAGGACATGTGCGAGACCTTGACGGAGAGAAAGAAGGGAAAGGTGGAGGGAAGAAGCGCCGACGTCTACGACGAGTTGAGTCCGATCAGTAGAAAGATTGGGACTCCAGGCTTCAGTCGTCGTAGTCGAAGCTACGGCTGCTGCTTCCTCTAGAAGTTGGTAGACTTTCACTCCAGCTTCTGAAGCTGCTTTTTCGAGAGCGTCTTTTTGGACATCGGTGAAGTGGGAGGGGACGGTAATGACGGCACCTTGGATGGGTTTTCCAAGAAAGTCTTGAGCGGACTGGAGAAGGGATTTAAGGAAGATAACGGTGACTTCGGAAACACTTAAGATGCGTTGGGTAGGTATGGGTTCTGAGCGGGGAGTTGGGGCGGAAGAAGCGGCTGGGGTGTTGACATTACTGGTTGGGAGAGGGGAGGGAGCGGGCTGCAGGACCTCGACTTTGTAGGCTGGTTCGTCTGGGATATCTGGGTGTTGGATAACGGGCGCAGATGTCGTTGCTTGTGACTGAGGAATTTCCGAAAATCTGGAAGGAACATGTTAGATCGTATGTAAGTAAGAAATAGTTTAAAAAGTGCACTTTTTGCCCAGCAGATTTCTAAAGCCTACAATAGTGTTTTTAGAGTTTTTGACGAGCTGGTTCTTTGCTTGATTTCCAATGTACTAGGGAAGCCCTGATTAGTATCGAAATGAATCAATTTTCATGTACACACCATCTCTTCACCAAAAAACGAGACAGCACAGGCTATCTGACGCTCTCCATCTTCGTTTGCAATGCATTCTGCCAATCCTTCCTACTCAGCCGTACACTTTTTAGAGAAAATTTTGAGAAAAAACGCGGGAAAAAACAGACCTTTGTGAAGACGGCGATGGACGCAAACGAGTTGCCAAAGTTTATACCAACGACAGCGGGAATCGTGGACTCTGCGGCTGGAGGCGTCGAGGTCATCGAGGGAAGTAAAGTACTTACGCGGCTGAAAAGAATCAGATTGATCGAAAAAAATTTAGCACGTGGGGTGGTATCGATCACATGATTTGACATCAGCTTGATCCATGTCGACCTCGACCTGCTCCCATCTCGCTCAGCTCCAGTCTCTCCAGCCTCCTAGGCTCTCCCAGTTGGTCCATCGCCAAGAGTGTACGCAATGTTTTGACAATCAGGTCCACTTTTTTGGTACTTTTTTAATATTATACTTACCATCGATCGCAAATACTTTGTAGGACAGCCCTCAAGGAATAGATGTCTGTTTGACCTGCTTTAATGGAGGATGTCTCGATTTAGAGCGACATCATGCTGCTACTCACGTTAAAAAATCCGGGCATACTTTCACCTTGAATGTGAAACGCAAATTGAAACCTTCGGCCCAGCGTGTCGGTCTCTTTATCTTATACAACTGCTTGATACTTATTTGGAAATCTTCATTAGGCCGAAGACGAGGAACCGCCCGCCAAGATGAAGAAACTTGCTATCGTCGAAGAACGCGAGGACGACAAATATGAACACGTTACTGTTGTCAAATGTTGGAAATGTGATCCCACTAGAGGAGTTGAGATTCCATCCGCATCCAATGATCCCAAGGTGTGTTCAGGCCTTTATTATTGAGTATCTTATCGAATGTCTCTATAGGCCAAATCTTTGATCGACGGCATCATGCAATCCCTTTCATCCGCGCGTCAATCCGAGGTTAAAGCTTGGGAAGAGGACATTCTCCCCTGCGAACATACTCTTACTCTCGAACAATTCGCTACTGGTCCCATAGCTGCTTCTGGTAAGTCTTCTCTTCTCTTCTCGGCCACTTCCACTCTGACTCGAATAATCGTGTGTCTTGTTTAGGCCTTGCCCACTGTAACGCATGCAACCTCAAAGAAAATCTCTGGTTATGTCTCACATGTGGTTCTCTTGGTTGTGGACGACAACAATTCGGTGGAGTAGATGGGAACAGCCATGGGTTGGAGCATTTCAAGGAGACTTCTCATCCCGTCAGTGTCAAGCTCGGAACGATTACTCCGGAGGGCGGTGCAGGTGAGTTCTTTTATCATCAGATACGTTGATGCTTGTCTTCGAATTCTTACTCTTATTCCTTCCAGACATCTATTGCTACTCATGTGACGACGCGAAACTCGACCCAGAACTTGCAAGCCATCTGGCTACGTTTGGAATCAATGTTCAGACGCAGACAAAAACTGAGAAAAGTATGACAGAGTTGGTGCGAATCCGTCTTTTCCCCTTTTCAATTGACATGATACTGACGTTTGTATTCGTATACGCAGCAAATCGAACACAACCTCAAGTACGATTTCTCACTTACCGGAGAAGATGGAAAGGCTCTAGAGCCTTTGTTTGGATCCGGATTGACAGGACTAAGGAATTTAGGGAATAGGTGAGGTTTCTGGTCATTTTCCCGCATTTGAACATCTTCATTCATCAATTCAAACCTCAGTTGCTACATAGCCTCGGTCCTTCAAACTCTCTTCTCACTTGCCCCGTTCCAAGACCGTTATTTCGATATGAAACACATCCAAGCCCACTCGGATACCTGTCCCGAACTCCTCCCAGCGGACTGTATCGAATGTCAAATGATCAAAATCGCCGATGGCTTGTTAAGTGGCAGGTATTCCTACCCCGCTAATTATGCTGGGACGGGGACGACCGTCACCACCACAGGCTCGGAACCGACGCATCCTCCTGGTCTTGCCGATCCTTCCGCAAAAGACAATCCGGTTTTCCAGGAAGGTATTAAACCAAGCACATTCAAGGCTTTGATCGGCAAAGGCCACGAAGAGTTTAGAACGATGAGACAGCAGGACTCGGAAGAGTTCTTTACGCATCTCGTTCAGGTACTCAGGAGGGATGGGGTCAAGTTCAAAGAGAGGGGAGAGAACGACCCGACCCAAGTATTCTCTTACGCTATGGAACAGCGTCTCCAGTGCATTGAATGTCAGAAAGTCCGGTATAGAACAGATGCGATGGATGTCTTATCAGTTTCGGTTCCTGCACAAGAAAAGGGTAAGGATGGGGATGGAAAGACGTTGTACGAGGATGTCTCGTTGTGGTCTTGTATAGAGGGGTTGCTGGGAACGGAAGTGTTGGACTACAGTTGCCCTGGTTGTGGTGATGGGAAAAAGTCGCAGGTCCTCAAGTGAGTATTCCAGCCATGTTTATTTTGCTTTTGTGGACCTAACAGATATGACCTGGGGACGAAGACAAACCAAGTTCGCTTCATTTCCTCAAGTCCTCGTTGTTCACGCGAAAAAGTTCCAGCTGGTAAATTGGGTTCCGGCCAAGTTGGGTGTGTACATGAACTACTCTTCCCTCTCGTTCTAAGAAAAGAAAACTAAAATACCGTCTGGAATCCTTTTGTTAGATATCCCTCTCATACTTCCTGAGAACAATCACCTTGAGTTTGGTGAACAACAGCTCGGCCAAGGGTTGCAACCCGGTGAGGTAGAGTTGCCCGAGGACAAGGCTGGTCAGTATTTGATGTCTTCCACTCGTCTGTTTCTACCCAACACTTATACATTTTTCTTTTCCTTTCTTTTTGGTACCAAATGACACGATATGTCACCTGTTTTTAGCCTCCACCCTCCCTCAATTCGACGAAGCGGCCTTAGCCCAACTGGAAGGAATGGGTTTCCCCCTTGTTCGTTGCCAAAAGGCTCTTCTGGCTACGGGTAACAACAATGCAGAAGCTGCTATGGAGTGGTTGTTTGCGCATATGGAGGATCCCGGTAAGTTCTTTGTCTGGTTTTTGAGTCAATTTATCTCATTGTTTTGACAGACATTGACGATCCGATCCAACCCTCTTCCTCCGGTGGCGCCGGTGCACCCGAAGCATCTCCCGAACAAATTGCCATGTTGTCCGATATGGGTTTCACCCCTGCCCAAGCCAAAAAAGCGCTTAGAGAAACTGGCGGAAACCCAGAACGTGCTGTCGAATGGTTGTTCAACCACCCTGATGACATGGGGGAGGACGAAGCCGCTGCGCCTTCTTCGGGAAGCGACAGTGTGACGTCCCAAAAGATCCCAGGCTCCAAGTCCCTACCCGCATCTTATAAATTGAAAGCGTTTATCTCGCACAAGGGCCCTTCCGTTCATTCAGGGCATTATGTCGCGCATGTTCGGAAAGGGAACGAGTGGGTGTTTTTTAATGACGAGAAGGTAGTCAAGGCGGATGAGGAGAACGTGAGAGACTTGAAAAGGTTTGCGTATCTGTATTTCTTTGAGAGGGTTTGATGAGAGGGGGTGGCGATAGTGGCAATGATGTACAAATAAATGTAGGAATTAAGAGTAAACTTTTACCTATGTATTGAGCCGAGACGGGAGCGAGTATTGTGCTGGGCACGGAGGCACGAGGGCCGGTGCCCTCTCCAAAGACAGGATCTATGTACCTTGAGAAAACTTCTCGTGCTCTCCAGGACGTACCCTTTGCCCTCTACCCCATGCCTTTCCAACACTCCGATTTGAACAAAACGCTTCTCTTTCCTATGATCTTAGGCTCAGAGTTTCAACTCAATCATGTTCCAAATGATGTTCTGTACGAGGTAATCAGTCATTTACATCCCCTTGATGTTGTTCATCTACGCCAGGTGCTTGTTATCTGCTCTTTGTCGCCGTCAATGATTCAAACTGATTGAATTCATATCCTAGACATGCAAGAGAATGCATGACATCACTTTCGAACGTATCATCTGGGTTTCTGTCTACAAAAAATCATCATTGTTTCTGCCACCCGGTCCTTTCTCTTACCAATCAGCTTCCGACCTCGAGCGTATCCTGTTTCGGGCACAGAAGCTAGGTAAAATATGGCATCCAACAAAAAAGCTCGAATTCAGAAGCGTTCGTATACTGCCTGACAGAGAATGCACTGAAGGATCCATGGAGACACTCCAGTTGTTCTGCGGGCGATACTTGTTTCTGGGCCGAAAATACACCTTTTCTCTTTATGATCTAGACAGATCGCACCGGCCCTGGGATGAGCCCACTTTCCACTACAAAGTTACTGGCAAAGCTGAGCTTTCGTATTGCTCAGGCTTTTCAGATTCCTCTGCAGAATGGCAATCATATCCGGAAGACACAGCTGCGACGTATCTCTCAATGATTTTAACGAAAGTGAATTCTTGTGTTCGAAAAGATGTCTCCCGAGAGTTGTGTGTATTGTTCGATTCTTATCCTTGTTCTGAAGGTACTGAAAATATAGTGTGTTAGACTTATCTGGAAAGTCGATTTGGCGAAGCCCGTTATCATGTCGAATATAGCTTCAATCGTTCTCCTGAGTACTCCCATATCTAGAATCAGGATATCAAGAAACTTTGTTATCTATGAAAACCCTGAAGACCCTGATCGCGTGCCTTCTCAAAGGCAGTTGCAGGATTATAGGATATACCACATACCCACTGGGAAGACTTATCGTTTTCCAGTTCAGGAAGTACTAGTAACGGTTGGCACGCATTCAAGCTTCTGACTCTTTTCACTGTACTTACCATCGACTACATCTCTCTAGACTCCTAATATCAGCATTCTGGTGGACCGGATCCTTTTGATGCACATGTCATTACGAGGGGGCTCGATGACCTGCCATGTGAAGGTCTTTGCTATGCCCGATGTCCATCGAGGTTCACTTCTCTTGCAGAAAACGCATTGCGGTGAGATTGATCCTCTCATCGGGCGTCGAGTGTTTCTCGATATTCAAGACAAATATCCCGCGAGGAACGGAAAGTTTATCTTGATATCTACAACACAGCATGATGATGAGCTTTTGCGCAATAAAACCGTAGCATATGTCTCCGAAATGATGCTTCATGATGATGGAACTATCGCCGTCAAGTTCGTTGCGAGTTCAACCTATCCAACTCCTTCCATACATGTCAATATATCTAATCGGGACCCATACTTGGAGACAGAAGCACGAATAACATCATTAACATTGGATCGAAACGCTCCTCTGCTGTTTTCTCGAATCAAGCTTTTTCCGAAACGGGGCCCGGATGGACTTCCGTTTATACACTGGACAGATTTCAGGCCTAACTTACCCTTGCCATTCGAAGTCGTTCCCGGGTCCATTTATGTTTTTGATGGGTACACTGGACGGGTCTGTCTTGGTTCCAGGGACGCGGGGATCTTCATAGGAGATTTTGTTTGAATGAGCTTGATATCGTTGGTCTTGTCAAACTTTTTTCGATACTTTTGTTTACACAGCCTCCGATATCTTTGCGATGGCAGGTCTGCTTGATACTTTTCCTTTGTCAATTACCGGCACAATGTACGGGAGCATTACTGAGTCTCCATCTGGTACGGACAGCGCCCTATTCATGACAGTAGAGACCGTCGAAAACTAAGCGTATCGCTGAAATTGATTCAGCTAAGAGCACTGACTGACGCAGTTAGATAATTTCTGGACCGGCTCAGCCAAAAATTGGAATACTCAAGGAAAGCTCGGAGCTCCCTCTCTCTGATTGTTAGGGAGCGTAAAGTTTAAACCACTAAGCGTAGACTCGTTCCCAGCCGGTCCGGTTCAACCTCCCATCAGCGGAGTTTGAATGGAGGGAGGACGAACGACTTGTCGGAGTTTGAACAGAACGGCTGGAACCGAGCCTACACTAAGCGAATTGGATAACTTGTTTAAAATTTGATCGGCGATTGAAAATTGGCGGAGCGACCGATAGCCTCAGACTCAACTTCTCATCATTCTTATCTACAACAGTCGAAATCCCGGCCTCGTATCTGCCACGCGTAGCGATGACCCACTTCCGATTCATAAGAAAGAGAAGGTATAGTAAGATCTACCTCCTTCTATGCTCATACATCAATATCTCAAAATCAGCCTTCGCCGCAGAGCGACCCGCTCTACGTTGGAGAATATCTTCTCAACTCCCAGCGCATTTGAAGGGGGTCCTTTTTTTCGAAGAGAGATTCAAGTCCTAGCGTTGCTTGAGGGTCGTACCAGAAAACTTGGGAGTCTTTCACCTACTACTGTTGGGTCTACAGTATGCACACGCCTTCGTCCGGGTCCGACCAATGTTGCGCAAGAAACAAGATAGCTGAAGAAGAATTTTTAGACTCGATGTTTCAACCCCGGATTCATCATAGTCAAGATCACTAGAAATGCTGTTGATATGATAGTCCCAGTTTGGCCTTACCTCTGGTGATCCTGATCTAACCAGATCTAGAAAACATACTCAGAGTCGATTGCGCACTGCTAATTAGAGGTCAGGTGTAATTCGTCTAATTCAACGGAGCATAGGCACTAACTATGATTATCCTGAGGTCAGGTGTAACCCGATTGGAATGCTGCACTGCTACCGCACACATTTGTTTTTAGAATATGCCGCCTCATGGTCTTGCATATCTATCGTGACAGTAATTCTTAGTACTGGTCAATTCTCAACAGCTTTCGAGGTTCAAATCTATATCACTGACTCCAATACTCAATTATCCAGACTCTTGATTGGCGCTGTAGTGCGGGAGGTTGGTGGGATGGCTGAATGTCCCTTGATGCATCATTCGTTCGAACCGATATATTTATCACTCGAATGTACTTAGCATAAGCTGTTATCATGTTATCCTTGGTGCTGTGTAGTAAAAATGCGTACGGCCTGATTTGCTTAAAAGTTGACCATCTGAAATCAAAAAGACGGCCGCCATAAGCCATCCGTCAAAATGAAGCTAATCATCCTCTGCACAGAGACATTCCCGAGAGCGACTGCCATTCTCGTTTTACTCCTCCTTATCTCTTTCAGTCTCGCCTCCGCTGATTTTGAACAATGTCTTCAAGACATTCAGCAAGGAAAGCATGGCACAGAAGGTGGAAGGGACAACAAAGGCAATGAGGTTGATATCTCGAAAGCCACTGCCGTAAGTTACGAGATATGTGTTATAGCCTGTGGCTCAGGTCGGGGAGCGTTCTACTGGTCCGAGTTTATCCAGGGATTTAGCTCCTGGGTGCTTCCATGGCTAGCCCTCATATCTCAACTCCCTTTCGGTGCTAACGAGAAGCTTCAAGGACAATCTCATCTCTGTCCTTCTCGCTGTCGGTTCTCCAACACTTGCTGCTTACTCTGCCATGTTGACCGTCCTCAATTCACGATGGGTGGCCGGTCTGTTTCACAAGTTGAACTATCCGAATGTGCAGTCTGCCGTACGAATTCTCAGCAGCCTTCAGCAAGGTTCAACTCGAATTGACCGCTCCGATCCTTCTCTCCTACCATCTCTGGTCGTCCTTCCACAGAACGATCAATGGTGGAAAGGAATGAGAAAAAGGCTGGAGTACACACATACATGGACAGTTTCCGCCGCTACATCCATCGCCTGGGTCTTCATTGCGTACATTTTCACAGTAATCGATTCCTTCACTGGGGATGTTGGACAACTAGTCGATGCGAGCGGACAAGGGGTAGGATCTGTATGGTTATGGCTACTACCTGTCGTGATTTCATGGCTTCAAATCTCTCCTAAATGTGACTCGAAAAGGCTTGATGAAGCATTTGAAGAGACAAATATGACAGCGTTCGTGGCTACCTCTGAATCCACTCAGCCGGTTCTCGCTTCTTCTCGAAACGGTCATCGAGCGATATACCTTGAACATAGGGATGGGTCTTTACATACCGACGAGAGGTGTACCGCCCCTATATTCAACTACTCTCGAGTTTTTTCATGGGCAACGATGACAGAGGAGGTGGTTGATTGCTTCCGACCAACTTCCGACAGGCCTCCAGACGTGCTAGAGATTTCAAGCCAGTAGGCGAGGGACAGTGGGTACAAGACGATCATTATGATAGGATCTCCAAGACAAATCGGACAGGTACTGCCATGCAGGTGCAAGAGTACTGCCAGTACTGTACCATTTCGAGGTGATGTTCAGTCACGGGTCACAGGACCCTCTGAACTAAGGATTTTTCGTGTGTGTCACAGGTCACAATGGGCTTTGAACTACAGAAGCGAACTCCTTAGTGAAAAATGACCCATAAGCGAAAAAGAGAATATCCCCAGGTCCTACCAAAAAATCTGTCAATACAGAACCAGAATATGTAGAGCATAAGTCCCAAATATAAAATTTCAAAGGCTGGTATCATCAATATGGCTCAGAACTATGAAATTACCATTTCTGCACAAAAAGTGGTACAAAACTGTATCATAAGCACTGTTGTAATTACCTGGATTCTCCTTTGCTATTCTTGTGTATTTGGGGGTTTTTAGGGTCTCTGAGCTCAAAAATGATCACCCCAAGACACCAAAATGTACAGGTGGCCGAGAAGAGCATTTTTCGCTTATGGGTTTTTTGCTCATTTTGGCTAATAAAAATATACAGACAATTGCAGGCTCAAATACAAACCAAATTGCATAATTCTTTTTTTTAACTGAGAGAGCTCATTGTTAAAAATAAGATCAACAAAAGACTTGTGTAAAAATATTAAAATTTAGGCTGGCAAAACTAATTTTATAGAAAATATTTCGCTTATGGGTTTGCTTCTGTATGTGACAGACCAGATTTTTGGAGGCTAAAAAAACAAAAATTTCGAGCCCTACAGGCTGAATTGATGCATGACATATATAAAAATCATGTTTAGAGTTGTTCCATGCCCAGTCCATTTATGACCATGCTTTTGGCATTTTGATGCTTTATTTTTCTTCAGCATGAGGTACTGCACTCTTCTCTTCTCTCTTGTCTTCTCCACCTCCTTCTCCAGTCTCCATCTCAGATTCTGAAAATTTTCTAGAACAGAGCATGTGAGCCTGTCACATGTGAACTGAACCAGTGTCACATACTGCTAATGAATTTGAACTAGGTGAACTAAGAAGTCAAAATGTCACAGGTCACAGGCATGAACATCGCCTCGAAATGGTACAGTATTACCCTACTACTATTCAACACAAATATCGGTGGGGGAGTGGCGTGTGGTCAAGGATCATTATCGCTTCTTCAATGGCATTGCTTCTGCAATGGGGTACAACTGGTGGAGCCTTGGTAATAGTTATATCAACCCCGACTAAAGGTATGCCTCCATTGATTGTGATAACGAAATTGTGAATCTGATGACTGCCTTTATGCACAGGCCTAGGATGTCGTTCTGCTGCCTACCTCATCTATGCATTCATCTCAACTTTCATATGGGGAATACTCCTTCTCTCCACTGTTCTTGCCCATTACTCTACGTCAACCATGATGGATATGAGTGGCGAAGCCATGACATTCGGGAATAGCACTGAAAGTCATGAAAGCCTTCGACATCGGATAGCTGCCGACTTGTCTATTGCCTTCCGTCGATTCGGCACAGTCCTTGCCAGTGTCAATGCCCTCGTGATCTTGCTCACGAATGTACTCCAACTCACTGGCTTTTTCGATCGATGCTACTGCGACAGCAGTGTTATGGGTCTTGGAGCAAAATTTGCCTATAATGTGATCGATTTTGTACCTGATGATGTTTCGGCGATGAAACAGGCATGGAAAGGGGGAGTGATCCTTGCCGTTGGGAGTGCTACGGCATTTGTGGGAATTTTGAAGCTTCTCATTCGAAATCCTTCGCAACGTGAGGAGAATTGATCTCTTTTTACTTCTTAGCTAGTTATTCATAGTCACTGCTGTTGTTGTGTTTGTGTAATATTGTTGACGGACGGGAGATCTGACTTGATATTGATATTGATTGAACGTTGTCGTGTTTGGGTAATATTGTTGACGGGCGGGAGACCCGACTTGAGATTGAATCATCTACTACCGGTGCCACCATCACCGTCAAGTTTGCGGGTTCAACCTATCCCTCCCTCCATACATATAAATACATCCAATCAGGACCCATACTTGGAGATAAAGCGCGAGTAATATTGGATCGAAACACTGCTGTTTTCGCAAATCAAACTTTTTCCAATAACTTGAAGAGCCCCAGATGTCCTTTATAAGTACACTGGACAGATTTCAAGCCGAATTTACCCTTGCCAAGTGTGGTCGTTCCAGGGTCCATTTATGCTTTTGGTGGGTACATTGGACGAGTCTGTCTTGGTTTTAGCGCTAAGGGAGCTGGGATCTTCATAGGAAATTTTGTTTGAATGATAAGATAGAGTCGTTGGGGCTTTCCAAACTTTTTTTCGATACTTTTGCTGATACATATCATTTGTCGATTTCCGGCAATGGCTACTCAAGTACTTACTCAGCACTTATTTGGGTTCAGACAGCATCATATTCATGACAGTGTCATTTTCCAATATTCCAATGCACATTTCGAAGATTTTACAGAAGCTCCGGACAAACATCTTTTCGACGGATATACAGGATGGTTTTGCCTTTACCCTTTTTGAAGGACCAAGGTCTTCAATCTTTATCGGAGATCTTGTCTGACTGTTCACTTTCTAATTGTTCCCAAATGCTTACATCTATATTTACTAAGTTCCACCAATTATGGTGTATGGTCAAGAATTTGTTTAGATAATGGAGTCAGACTCCCAGGAAATATTTTTGAAGATAGGGGCTCGTTATGTCCCACGACAAAACTCTACACAGCCACACAAGACTTTGCTCCTCTTCCTAAATCTTGCAACCTTCAGCTTGTTCGCTTCGATAGATGCCACCTTCGTACGGAATGAACTGATAACCTTCATTAAACTGCTTACCGGTCTCGCCTTATGCTCACCATGCCAAACACCAACCATAAACCTCATGGGAGATGACACGAAGCTTTTGACGACATCAGCTTGCACAGATCGCACGCAGCCTGAGACTCAGACACTCTCCTAATGTCTCCAAGCATAAAAAGGCTCACCCTTTTCATCTTGTGTCTTCTCCAACTTAACCATGGTCCAAGCTCCCCGACAAGTTGACCTACCTCCTGAAATCATCGAGAAGATTGTTTTCACAGTCTGGAGATACACCCTCTCCTCTTATGAACGCATCCTCTTTATGACTACCTGCCCTCTTCTTAACCGATCTTGGAGCACTCAATACGCCCGCATTTCCTCCCGCGAACTCTACATTCCTAAAGTCAGCTACCTTCTCTACCTCGCCAACATCATCCGGACAGGCAAATCCCTCATCTACGCCCGACATGACCTCCGAAAACGTGCCGAAACCATGACTTGTTTCTTGGATTTACGCTCCTACGGCTCGCCTTCGTGGACACATTGGGATAAGAGCACAGAGGAGATGTATTTCATCTTCAGTGACGTTATCATGGGTGATTTTAGTAACGGGTTAGGGAGCTGTTTCCCGAGTTTGGAAGAGTTGAGTTTGGAAACGGTGTTCTACACGGCACCACATTTGTGGACTAGCGAGATGCCTCAGGTCGCTCATACACAGGTTGTTTTACTTGTCGATAAGGAGAAGAAAAACGACAAGAGGAAGGACAAGAAACAAGATCCGCTGCTGTTATCGTCACCGAGGAGGCATACTATCCAACTTAACATGGCCATACGTGACCCGGATGCCTATTTAGGCGTGACGAACGCTCTATGGAATTATCATTCCAATCCACTTTCCCCGTACTTTACCCTACTCATCCGAGTCATTCTGGGTGGTCTGTCAAAGTCCATCCATTTGCGTACTTCGGAGAAACAAAGCTCGGAGGAAGGAGAACACAGACCACCATCCCCGATGTCAAAGATTCTTCGATTGAGCAGACGTCTTCAGAAAAGTCGCAAGTTGAAGGGCGATGCGCACTTGTTTAGCTGTAGCGCAATGTTTTTCGAAACTCTTGGTTCTGATAATGATTCTAGTACCGCTACTTCTGCAGCGAGTGGTGGTGCTGGTCATTACAGCATCAATCAACAGCTACGGATGTGCGGGAAAGACTCCTCGAACCCGCATCTACCACAGCTGTATTCTATTTTTAGCTGGGACTCGGTTTACAACCGTCTTTGTCACCTCACAACGAGAATGTTTTTCACGTTGGGTACCATCGTTTCACCTACGACCTTGCGGGAAGGAGAGTGGGACTTGATTCTACCACCAATGACCATGTTGGAGCCTGAGGGTCTGACACGAACGGCGGAGAACGGACCCTCAAATCCGGATGGGACTGCAAATACGAGTTCTAGTCCATTGTCGGAACCCCCGTTTAGTGCGTTATATGATTTGAGGAGTTTTATGGAGGCAGGAGCGCCGACGTTTTCGACGAAGTCTTGATACTTACTTATGTAATATGGTCAAGGTGCAAAGTTTATCATTTCGTGTATGTATGTATGTATGAATGTACGTGTTATATGAATGTGTAGTAACTAGAACTGGGATCCACCTCGTACGATCCTTTCCAAATTGACTATTGCCCGGGTCCGAAGAGTCTTCTCCTGACAGTGATAGTGACACCGAGACTCCTGAGGGTTCTTACTGGTTGTGACCGTGAGAAAAGTACAGATAAGTATGTCCGGTCCCCCTACTTAAAACAGAACCACAATCATCGACAAAGGTGAGTGGTTACCCCACGGCCATTGCCAACCCTTGCAAAATTCCACGATGGATCCAGTACCCTCTCGCCTCAAATAAAACCCAGCCCAAAAGGCTGGACTCAGGTACGTCCGTGGCTTCGCACCTCTTCGCACCCAGTCTTCGTCGGAAAATTGTAAGTACCCAGCGGTAGCGAGCCGAGCGCAAACATTTTCATAGATGTACATAGCCTTCTCAAGTAATCCCAATATCTCAGTTCCCCTACTAGGAACTTCAGAAGACGAATCAAAGTATACACCTCGCATTCGAGGAGTCGAATGTTCAGTCACAACACATGATGTTGCATTCGACCGGTTCGCTGTTTCGCAGCATAAACATATATCCGACAATATTACATCGTTCGACACCATAATTAACGGCTAAGGTTCAATAAACAAGAATGGGAAACATCAACGGGTAGTACCTGGTTCAGTGATTCCTGTACGTTTTGCCATATGCATGTATATACTTCATCAATCTGCTGATGGAGAATTCTGTTCGTGGTATTCGTATATAAGGCATCTAGTAAGGATGAAGAGAGTAACATCTCACGTCTTTCATCCTTGTAGTCGCTATAGGGCTGTTATCCGACCTACTATCCCTCGTTTGAAGTGCAACGGTTCGTACCGTTCTTGAGTCTGACTTTCAATGTCTATTAACCCATGCTTCTAGGCTCTGGTCAGAGATTTAATTCATAAGGACAAATATGCCGCTCTCTATTGGGACTACCACTATCGCTCTTTTCTCTTTATTATTATCATCGATATACGGCTTTCCATTGAACGATTGGAATCAACCATGCTTCAATGGCGAGTGTACTTACAGCACGAATTCCGGATCCATCAAGATTGCGAGTGCCCTCCTTTTTCTTTATCATTTGTGTCGTAGGGACTACAATACTGATACTGTTTTTAATTGTGAATCATCTATAGTGGGGCTCTCCCGACACAATCACCGATATCACCACCGCCGCAGGATGGGAAATTCTCGATTGCGATCCGAATGCGTTGAAGCAGAACATCAGACTCGTCTGTACTGAACCCAATGGATGCTCGCACCTCTATCAAGCAAACGGTCCAGTAGGGAAACTCGTTCGTCTTCCCCAAGATGTAAGTTTCTCTTCCGAGAATTTTCAAGGCGTATCTGAGAAAGCCCTTGGTCTATACGTATGCAGTGTGGAGGAAACGCATTTGCTCGTATCTCCCATAGTTGGGTACATGAAGACCAATCTCTACCGGCCAACTTGGCTCGCACCATTCGAAGTCGAGGTTCTAGCAACGAGACAAGTGCTAATGGTACCATATCGGACGTGCAAGGCTTGGCCTTGGACACGGACTTTGCAGCTGGGAATTCCACACAGACTGGGAACGTCTCGATTGCCATTATAGGTTCCAATGTACCTAATGCAACAGCTTCGGTTGAAGATGTCGAGGTTACCGCAGCAAAGGCTGTTAGTTTCTTCACGGATCTCTTCGGTAATAAGCGGTTTTGACCGTGATTTTTCTGATATGAACTCATTTATTTATTTTGTTTCAATAGATTTTGACGAAGAAATCACGAAAAACCTTCCGGCAGTGGATATCGACCAGACTTTCCCCGTTGTCGAAGACACGATCTCCTGCGCTTCCAGCGACGATGTCCCGGCCTTCAACGCAAGCATCAAAGTGGATGTTGGAGCCAAGGCTCATGCTGTTGTTAGTCTTGGTCTCGTTGCTACTGGTACACTTCTTCCGCCAAACTTAGATGAATTCATGGTCTTTGTTGGTCAGTGATGTCCCGGGGAATCAAATGCTCATCCTACACTGAATGCCACTCTGTAGGTCTCAATGCCGACCTCGAGGGCACACTTGAACTTACTGGTTCTGCGTCTGGAACTGCCGACTCGGGGAAGATAGATTTGTACGAAGTTAGTATCACTGGTATCGACTTTCCCGGGTACGTATTCCGGTGCAGAGTTACAGCTGTCTATCGTTCGGTTCTGACTTGGTGAATGTAGAATTTTGACTCTCGGTCCCAGCTTCAAAATCCAAGCCCAAGCCACAGCCGACCTCAACATGGGTGCTAACTTGTCTATCGATCTTGCTTACCAAGCAGAAAATGCCAAACTCTTCTTCCCTCCTTCGAATGAGGCTTCATCTAACGCTACCTTTAGTCCTCTCGATAGCCGTATGTAAACTCCATTACGCTCCTGCTCATTCCGCATAGCTAATCCGGTGTGGTCCATTTGAAGCTCTCAAACTTTCCGTCAGTCCATCCGTCAATTCATCTTCATCGACCATCTCTGCACACCTTATTCCTACCATCGACCTCGGTGTTTCTGCCCTCGGCGGAATTGCAGAAGCGACAGTCTTCCTCGACTTTGATGCTAGCATTTCCACAAACCTTTCCTTGAACGCGAGCGCTGTTGCTAACGTCACGACACAAGGTGACAACAGTACCTCATCCAATGTCGATGGATGCGTCGATATCGGCGCAGGGTTTGACGTGAACTTGGGCGCAGACGGCTCATTTTTCGGCCTCTTTGACGAATCTACCCAACTTACCTTATTCTCTAAAGAGTTTGAGCTTTATAATGTATGAGTTCATGTATATGACCAGTGTTTTGGTACGATGATACTCATGGTAATCTTTTCTGGTGTAGAAATGCTTCGGGTCAAGTTCTAATTCTTCGGCCAGTGCTAAAAGAGACTTGGATCAACTCCGCTCGCCGATTCACAAACGTGCACTGACATGTGCTGCGTTTGATACGGCCAATCTTGTCTCTCTTGCTGAGGAAATCATCTCGGCTGCAAGGTACGATCCGCTTTCTCTGATTTATTAGTGTTTTCACCTGATGGGTGTTGTTCAGCGTTATAGCTCAGTAGAAATTTGGGTGTGAGTGGATACTTCCTGATTCTAAACGTAGTTTTCTTGTTTATTTTGTAGTTATAGTCTAGAACGCGAATCCTCGGTACCACTATATAACAGTGTATACACAAGTGCCTGATCCCCAAAATTACACAATAACTCATTGAGGACATGAGGAGGGAGGTCAGTCTACCTTGGGTCTCCTCTTTCTGAACATTACCCTTGCTTCCACATCCGGCCCTGTATGGACTTGAGTAGCTGAGCGCTCGGGCACATTCTTTGAGTCATCTCGGAACTTTACATCGTAGTTCATCAAGATGTAAGCGAGAAATGCTTTGATTTCGGTAGAGGCAAAGAATCTTCCTGGACTGAGGTAACAATACTTAGTAAGTACCAAGTCCGAACGTGGCGGTCCGAAGAGGCAATCTCATGCCAGTCCAAGAAACAGAAGCTTCAATGGTGCTCACCAAGTGTGTCTACCCTGTCCAAATAGAAGCCATTCAGGGCTGACAGTAGAGAAGTGATGCTTAGTACCCTCTCCCTCCTGACCTCGCATTTCGGCAAATCGAAAAGGTCTGAACTCAGATCCGCCAGGATAAATCTCCTGGAGTGAGGTAGTATATAAACTCAGTTTTTCTTTACGATTATTGAAATTCGACCTACTTCGTCTCTCATAATGGCCCAGGTCGCAAAAGTGATAATTGTCCCAGAGGGTACGATTGTTCCGTCAGAGAACGTAAAATCTTTCAATGCTCTCCTGAATACACCGACTGAAGACGTTTGTTAAGCATTCATCGATCAAGATCGAAAATCAGCTATTGCCTGAATTTTGAACGACCAAGGCTCGAAGTACGTACCAGCAGTACTTGGACTTAATCTCACCGATTCCTTCAAAAAACTATCTAGCAACTGCATTTGTGTCACGGCGGCCTTTGTTGTTCCTTCTCTTCGTGTGATAGATTCAAGCTCGTTGCGCATGATTTCAGTGGCATCAGGATTCGAGGCAAGTCGATAGAGAGCTGCTAGAATAGTCTGCACAAATATACTCGTTATGTAGGACTGATAGGATCTGAGCGTGAACTAGTTCTCACCCGCTGTTGTAAGTTATAGGTCAATCACAAAACCCCAATTTACAATTTATTCAAGACCCAAAATCGAGATAGATACGTACCGAGGTTGAATCTATAGCTCCAAAATTTACCACTAGCACACGAGCACAAATGTCCTCCACCGAAGAACGTTGAGAAAGAGGTGCGAATTCCTCGGCGTCTATCAACCATTGTATGAAATCATTCTACCATTCCAAAAGCCGAGTGCATGAATGACCATCAGAATACAAGGTAAACGAATATCAAAAGGACCACATACCGGCTTATCTTGCCATTCTTTTCCGTAGATCTCTTTCATCTTCAGCCGTTCTTCGATGATAGGCTGTAGATGTTTCTTGAGTTTTCTCATTGCTACTCTCCTTCCGCTAAATACTCTTCCCACAATGGGATGAAGGAACTCAGGGAAGAGATTGATGATCATTGCATTCTTGAAGACGCTCATAGCAAAGTCGATATTAAGCTGGCGAAAATCCGGGTCTCGGCCTTGTCGTTTGAACGATAAGAATTTTTTTAAAAAAGAATTAGATTAGGGTGACTTACACAATGGTAACCCGACAAGAAAACGATTAGCGGTTCGAACGACAATCTCCAGAACTGCCGGCCATGCATGAATTTCGGTCCAATCTGTCTCAGGGTAAGATCATGGTCCGTTTGTTAGTAGCTGCTGATTCTGGAGCAACATAATACTACACCTTCACTCAAAGGGATCTTCTCTGGAACAGCCGACTCCAATTCTTCCTGTATGTCACCAAACCCAGCATCGATATTCCTTGTGAGCGAATGACGAATGACGTCCACGTGGTATGGATTCGACATCAACTTTGGATGGATAGTGTAGTAATCACGTAGAATCACTGCGGTAGCGTCGACAAAAGAAAGCTGCTCATCAGAGGCTCTACGAAGGTCATCTACGAACTTGGTCGAGTTAAGTATGATTTGCCAGCCATCAAGAGTGGGGATTCTGAATATCTTCTTGGGATACTAGAACAATCGAAGTTATTGGTTTCAATATGAATACCACAGAAGAAAAAGAAACACACTAAACGATATCCTTCTTCCACCATTTCAACACTATTTGTGAGCCATCTGAACACGGTTATATAGGATGACCAGAGTCCATCTGGTCCAAGAGTCGGGATGTGTTTGAACTAAAGAGAGTATGTGATTCCGATGCATGTAGAATCGGGTATATGTGGATTGCTTACCTTGGACCCAGCATGATAAGCTCTGCTGAGCTTCACCGTAAGGAGCGCGATGACAGCCAGAGTGCTGAGGGCAAACGGGTTTGAAACAAGAGAAAGAAATTCCATTTGCGTTCAAGGCTTGTTCGAATGGCCGGAGAAGGCTGGAACTTGGGGTCGAATGCATGATGGTGGTAGCCCTTCTTATACGAATCCAAAGGAAGCATTTATCAGCTTTTGGACCAGTCGGCAGTCGCCTCGAGTTGAAGGGTGGCGGAGAGGTTTTAGATTCCAAGTCAATTATTCCAAACCTCCGGGGTATTCAAATATTCCGGAATGGGACTTTGACAAATCCTTGTGGGATAATCGCTACGCCTGCGAGTAATTCCGGATTCCGGAGGACTTTCATCACAGAGTAAGTTTGTTTACTTGCTGAGGTGACTAGAATCGAAGATATTCCTCTGAACGTCGACGTCTCGGCACCCAAACAGTCAAACTTCCCCGCTAACAGTGAAGATTCAATGGAGAATCAATAGCACAAGCCTCCAGTGGCTTCAGTTCGGACCGGACAGTGAACACTACAGCACTTCGTGAATCATTATGGCTTCTTTATTACTTTTTTTGTGGAGGGGATTCCTAAAATAAGGTAGTCTAAAGTCGTAAAGCATAAAAATGAGTGGTGTCGACGCAAAAAAAAACATTATCAATTTCGATTTCCCAATCCCGCGACCCTCTTTCGAACCTCTCTTGCCCTTCCACTTCCTCGTCCCTCATACTTACCAAACACCACCACACGACCCCTTTGGCCTGCCCTCCCAGACCTCCCAGCTCTATGCAAAAAGTCAATCAGGTTCCGAGGCTCATCCACGATGAACACGTTCTTCAAGTCCGGTGAAAAGTCCAATCCACGAGAAAGCAACGAAGTGGTGATCATAACATGAGGTGTCATCTTCGGGTTATTAGGGTCTGTCGAATTGTCCTCTTCCCCGTCTGCTTCATCAACTTCATCGGACTCGTCCTTGTCAATACCCTTTCCAGGTCTCTCTTTCAAGAAACCTTGGAGATGCCTGTTCGAGCCTCTGAGGCGATTAGATCCGCTCCCTGTCAACCAAATGGTCTTGATTCCCTTCTCCTCGAGATATTCACTCAACGCTTCTACTTTCTTGCCCTTGTTGCAGAATATCAAAATCTTAGACAACTTGGGTGAACCAGAAGGGTTTCTAGGTGAGACGGAGTCTTCTGACCAGACTTGGCGAATACGTTTTTCAATATCTGCCAGTTTATTACCGCCTGACCAATCGACATACTCAGTCTGGAGTTTCGTAGGGAGACGATGGATTTTGGGCGAAACGAGGCGCTGCATAGAAGGATGGTGTCGCTCTAGGTAGTTGGAGAGAGAATTAGGAATGGTGGCGGAAGTAAGGATGAGGTTGAAAGGATAGTCGATGGCGTCTACGGTGCTGCCAGAGGTTTCGGATTCGGATTCGGTGAAGGACGAGAGCGAGGGTGCCGGACTAAGGTTGATAGGTTTACCACGTGCTGCGCTAATCTCGGACAGGAGTAGGCGAGTCGTCTCTTGGAAGTCGGGATCTGTTAATAAGTGTAATCAGCATTGAGGCAAAGCGTAGAAGAGAACCAGATATAACATACCGAAAAGTACATCGGCTTCATCAACCACGACCCATTCGACATTGCTTAAACCCATCTCTGGTTCAGCTTTCCACCTTCCTAGACCAGCTCTCCATTTTCTCCTTTTTTTCTCCTCGTAGGGGAGCGTTTGGTCTTCAATGACATCTTCTTCCGTGCGGTCCCAACCTTTCCCTTTGACCAATTCCAAAATCTTCATGGGAGTACCAACGAATACGTCCGTCTGACGTGTTGTTGGAGTGAAGGGTTTGATGTCCAACTCCTTCGAATCAGAGTCGGCGTCAAGAGCCATTTTCATCTCCCGAGCAGTGCCCTTCATAGACGCCTCGCTGGACCGCGTCCGAAGGTTTGCCTGAGAGGCACAGACAACTTTGAGCTTGGCTTCGTGTAGTAAGTCTTTAGCAAAACCGGAAAGTTGACGAGATAGCTCGTGTGTGGGTGCCAGGATGAGTGCACGAGGATTTTCCCTCCTCTGGGATTGAGAGGTGGATTGTGAGTGTGGGGAGTTTTCTGTTTGCTTGAGAGATTGTAGAACAGGGAGGAGATAGGCAATAGATTTTCCGGAGCCCGTTTCTGAAGCTAGCAGAAACTGTCTCCATTGGGGTTTAGAGTCGGTTTGGGGCGTCGGTGAATATGGTGTTAAAATGTGTTGTAAACTAAGGCTTTGTATTGTAGTCGGGGTAGCGTTTCGGCCAACCACATCATGTAGGCAGTGTAAAATGCCTGGAATGAGGGGTGGGGAAGTGAAATGTGATAATGACTTGTCTGTCGACTTTTCAGAAGGGGCTGTAATTCGATCCGCCGAACGCGCCTGATCAGCAAGAGCACTACTGGGAGAAGATGACTGAGGATACTTTTTCCTAAACCTCCCCAAAGACGTGGATGTCCGTTCTGGTTCCCAAACACGTCCTGGATGTTGACGCTGCCTCCGGTCCTCAACTGTAGTCTGGATTTCTTGACCCCAGTTACTTCGTCTCTTTCTCCAGTCGAGCTGATTTTCTCTCTCCGACTTCCTCCGAAATGATATCGACGGAGGTGGTTCCTCTGGCGGAACTGCGCCAGGATGAGGTGGTTCTTCACGGGAAAATGGTTCTTTTGGAGGCGGAGGCGCAGAACGAAGGCCAAAGTGAGTCTTTTTTTTAGATTTTGGAGATGACTGAGAGCTTCTCGATGTGCGAGGCCCTTGACTTTCACGGGTGATTTGCAACTCTGTAGCAGATTTCAGTCTGCGCTCTGTGAATCATCTCTCAGTAACGAAATCTAGACTTGGATATGACTTCTTACGTTTTAACGTCGAGCTTGAAGTATGAAACAACCTCAACAACGAGTCTCGCTGGCATGGCTGGCATACCGTACGGAAAACTGCAGCCATGAAGTTGACGTGAGGACTCGACCGTGACGGAAAGAAATTTTTGAGATCACGTGTCAGGTCCTTAGGAACGATACCGTGATCAAGCCCGTCCTTGAGGTCAACGTCCAAACATCCAACGTCAACGCTCTAGACAGACTACCGGATATTAACCTGGGACGTGATACTTGTCCTCGTTTAATCTTTTTGAATCAGGAACTATGTTCGACAGCAGTTAGCTCGCCCAGAATAGGCCTCTGAATCCTTTATTTCATTCAACTGGAAGTGAAACGAGAGTGTTCAAGGAAATCCATGAGTGTTCCTTGTTCCTGTTTTATTTCTTCATGTGGATTTCTGCGCTGTGAGTACTGTGGTGAGTCTTGGCCACGGCGTCGACGAAATGGTGGCGTTCTGGGTAAAACTTCTCATAACGGTCCCGAGTCCCGACAATAGCAACAGTTCTCACTCTTAGCTTTGCTTCCGGCGTGGATCACCGGAATCCATCGCTAACGAGTTTGATAGGTGAGTTTGATGGACCCCGCCAAATACTTATCAGCTATCAATCACTGAATACATTATTCGATATTTCAAAATTTCAGGCATCATCCGTTCCACGTTTATTTAGGAGAAATTGCACGTATGACTCTCAACGGGTTGGGATACGTTACGGTCATTTGTTGCCAACACAAGCGAGATAGTTTGCGGATTCTCAGGTGGGCCGTGACACTTCCTCTGATTGTTGGAATGTGGCCTGAACGACCCAACCCATCAAACAACTACGTAGTCGATATCTGGGGTTTGATGTCCCACTTCACGCATCTTGACATAATACCCTTCCTCTAAAGTAAATTAACAGGATTGTCGTATTTGCCTAAAGCGCCGCAACCCCATTTGTTCTCCCAGTCCGCCGACATCAGAGCCGATTGTCAACCTCGACTGGAACCTAGCACCTACTAGAGGATTATCCTTTAGTGTTTACGTGTGTCAGAACGCGATTCTACTTCGAACCAATTAATTTATATTTATTTAGTATCTCTACCCAGGTTCAATTACTACCCGTCACTCCTGTTGAACACACCTTCAAGGATGATCTGTTGTGGTTCTGCTGACTTGACTGATCTACATATAGATCTCATACAAAAGAAACATGTTATTTGGCAGATGGACTGCTGCCGTCAAGTCTAATCCATATACGCCTGCCAATGCTCGAATATAAGATGACATTGATATGCCCATAGTACCCCATACGCGGGAAACCACCCCATGTTAAGCAGTGACTCCCTCCCCGACCGTACCACGCCTGTGTCGCAACAAACATATGAGGATACTTACGGTGCGCTTTCACTCGATTCATAATATGAGTTAGTTTCTTATAGTCGTGTTTTAGGGGCGTCGTTCATATGTTGTATACTAACAGTCCTACTGTATGGGATTTCGGTGGTCCAAGTAAGTTGTTGGAGACTCAACGACTCTAGGATGACGCTGATGGAAGTTCTGGAAGACATATATGTACTACCTCAAATATCCCCGAGATAGCTCCTTGTTGAAATTGATCGTGGGTGTTCATTTGACCAAACTTACCAGTGGTGCAGGGCATCTGACTTGGACATTACGAACGTTCGTGTGCAGGTATTCGCATTATCGTGAGTCCCGTCCAAGGTTGTCGCAGCAAAGTTGTAGTGATCCACGAACGTCAAATAGTGTATTAGGGACATTTCACACTATCCTAAGTAAGCTTTCTCGACTGCTCCCAGTAGACCAAGCACTGATAATTCTTCCTCTTCTATCAAGTATGTCATACAGTGTACCACTACCTCGTGCGGAGTCTTCTTAAGCCCTATGTTAGTTGCATTTCCTCACTCGGACATTTTACGACTTGGCAGGTTCTTAGTTATACGAGACCCCAACTACTAATTGATGGAGAGTGGTGAGTGATTCGGATCTATCTGAGCGGGCTTGGAGATATTCATCATTGACTTAAACAGGTCGGTCTATGTACGCAGTAATCCCATCCTGTTTTTGTGGTGTTAATCAGTCTAACGGTACCCTGCATGACATCAGGCGTCCACCCTCGTAGGGGTAAGTTTCCTTTGCGTCACAGAACCAGAGACCAAGGCTGAAAATAAACTCCAATGGTAGGTTGTAATGTGTTTCATCGTCCAGATGTCAGTATCATGTTTTACACGCTTTTTCGTTGGTGTGCACTACTTACCTGTCACTAAGTTTCTTCGCAAGGATGATATATCATTGTAAGTAAGAGTTGTCGGGAATCTTCGAAAATTGCGTGCGTCTGACGATGGTTGAAAATGAATCGCTAGTGACAAAGGGCATATGGAAGATTGTAATTGCATCTACTTGCGTATGTCGTATATCTACTCCACAGAGACTCACATTACTGATGATAATTGTAACCAGGTCGTGTTTAGCGTTGCTCAACTAGGTGAAAACCCTTTTTTTTTCAGTCATCAATCATACCAATGATACCATATAAATCGACTAATATTTTCTGTCAATATGGGAATAGCATTCGGTATCTGTACGTAGCATCTTTGACACCGTATGCTCCTGTTTTCTATAATGTACTGAGATTTTATACAGTCTTTACCACCCGGGAAATCCAAGTATGGGAACTAGCAGGTCTGCAGACTATAGTGGTGAGTCTTTTGAGTAGCGTTCTTCCGAAATGGCTTTGAACCCCCAGCTGAATTTAGCTTACAACGATGGTCCCAATGCTGGCTTTCCGGATCGTTGCGGACATCCTGATCAGCTCGTCTCTCTGTTATACTCTCTATGACACTCGCGCGGGGGAGCTGAAGTAAGGTTCTCACAGCTGGTGGACTGCAGCAACGAAGCTAATAACGAAATTCTATAATTCAGGTCAAGAAAACTCATCAATACCCTGATGATTTACGCCATGAACCGTTTTGTTTTGACGACGTGAGTCTCAATGAATTCTCCAAATGAAAAATGAGACTAACACTGTGGTTGGTGACTCTGACAGAGTGGTTGTTGTGATCCAAATGGCTGTACTCATCGCAAAACCGCAAAGTATAGGTGCAATGGTAATTGAATTCGTGACTGTCCACTGTACGTTCTTTTTTTCCGAGGTACTCCGAGCTTCAGCGGTCTGATTAAGCAAACTGGCGTATCTTTTCGATGCACAGTATATGTTAACAGCTTCCTCGCGACACTCAATGCCAGGAGCCACCTTCGGAGCATTGCGGAAAGCTACGCGTTTTCAGACATTGAGATACATGTAACAACCAACGGAAACAAATCGAATCAAGCCGTATACCCAGACGTATGCGATGGTACACGGCCAGCGCAATCAGTATCGCAACATGTAGAAAGTGGCCGTAGTACGGTCGATTTCCCGTCAGAGTCACACTCACACCTGCAGTCTCGTCCGGCCCTTGTGTCGCCGGGCTTTGACAGATGCTCATCAAGTCGGGATGATCATGAATTCACATCACAAACCTGCTCAATAATGAGCGGTACTCATGACGAGATTTCAAAAAAATGAGTTGAATAATCTATTCTCAAAGGAGAGAGCTCACATCTACAAGAGTAGAGTAAATGATAAGGAGGTAGGTGTACAATCATGTATTATAGTTAAAAAAGTATACCACTAGGATATGTTTATTGTAATCTTATACCACGACGTACATACGGACTGATAATGAACGTGCACTGGAGAGCGTAAATATCATGACTTTGACTTGGTCTTTAGGAAAGGCAGGGCTAGCAAAGAGCCATCCGCTGTCACTACGGGCAAGAACGCCTACTCCGGACGAGAACATTTTGAGAATATTGTAAGATCATTTTAAATGTTCTCGTTAATGTTCCGACTGGGAACATTTTCGGATTATTTTAAATGTACCGAAAATGTTCTTGATGATGTTCCGATCGGGAACATTTTAAATGTTCTGGACAGGAACATCCTGTCCGCATTTTGGGTACATTAAGCGCAATCCCGAAGAGCCCGTGGGACCCCACGGCGTAGGATTCTCCATGATTGGGTCAGGGTACCGGCCGGTACTACATGTGGCAAGTACCGTGACTTCGCGCCATGCAGTCAGTATCAATTATTACTGTCGAGGCGCCGGCACGCGGCAGAGCCCGCTACTCAGGCAAAGTGCAGTCGAGACTTTTGCCTATATATATTTCATTAATAGTACTACGATCGATTTGGTTTTTGTGAGATATGAGATAAGATAGCAGTAACAAAGCGAACAAGAAAGCTGCAGATGTTGTTTTCCATTGTGATACCTGTCCAAACGGGTGGGGTTTTTGGGTCAAGACCGGCAGTGCTTATTTGGGTTTCCAACACCGTGTGGATGATTCCTCACCCGGGTAAAGGCCTCACAACAGAAAATGATTTTGCTGCTCGAGCAGTATGCTGAACACCTTAAGTGGATCGACGAAGGCAATCCTTCCTCTGGCCAAGATCGTTTTCAGAATTATCAAATCTCAGCGGACTTCGTTTCTCCTGACAAGTGGGCCGAGTTTGACAATGCCTTCCAAATTCATTGCCCAAAGATCTTCATGGATAGTGCCATGCATGATGTCCGTACCCTTTTAAGCTTTCATGCCGCTTTGCTGAACTGTGGATACAGATCATGATGCAGTACTATTACTGTTCTCGAGCTCGTCGAGGTGTTGAATACCATATGGCAACTCGGTATGTGTATCCAATCCCTGTTTCCAGATTGAATGATGCTGAGAGCGTTCCAGGGCTGTCAAATTTATTCGTGACCAAGCTAAAGCTGCTCTGGGGTCACTAGAGGAAGATCATTCCAAATTACCCGCTCACGAAGCAGCCTCAATCATCAAACGGATACTAATCGGTGAGAGTCACAAGTTCTCGGAAGGTGGTGGTGATATACTTCCTGCCTTGCCTTCTTCAAATGAATTGGACCCGATGAATGGCTGGTCAGACGGTGTCTCGCTTCGCAAAAGTCACTGTTGCCTTCTTCTGAAGCCCCAAGTTGTATTACGAAACAGAGGTAATGAAAAAGATGTCTGCGTCATTGCGGCTTCCCAAGCCAAATTACAATCTTTTAGGATCATGGATGATTCGAACGTGGATGATCCCATTAGTGGCAAAGTCATGTCAAGGTTCTTTTTTGCTCTTAGTAGTAGGAATAACAGTCAATACTGATGCTAATCTTAGGACATATGCTGCCCTTTCTGAATTGCAGACCTTTGTTCCAAACTTCCGTGTAGATTTGGGCGATGGCTGTGTCCCCCTCGAGGTTTTGATTGACCTGCGATGTGAAAGCGAAACATTTGAACGTCTGGTTCCCCAAACAGATGCTATGTTTCATTACGACAAGTTCAACCGACTCAGGCTGCACAATAATGTCACTTCAGTCGTACCATGGAAGTCAGTCGAGTCGACGACGAGCGTCAACCATCTGCAAGATCAAACCGTAAATCTGTGTACTTATTGAATGCACTTATGTGTGCTGATAGTCTCGTTTTTTACAGGATCTGATCCAGGTCAACATACCTAGATTCATGGTGTCGGCTACCGACCAAAATTTCCAGCCAATTTCTCATAACATCACCAAACTTCTACTTTTCTCAGATGCTGCTCACAAAACACGGCTAGACAAATTGGAGACGCTTCTTTTCACTTACAATTTCACTGATCTAGCCAGCTCAGCTGATGTAGTCGCCAAGATGCAACGCCGGATGAGATTGGTTCTACATGCTGAACGCATGGCCGAGAAACATGGAGTGATGGACCTTGACATGGAAGGACTAATGCGGGAGCTGATGAAATTGAGGGCTCATAAGTATCTCATATCAGAGGATCTCAATCTCCTCTTCGAAGCTATTAAGCTTGCCCAGAATCGATCTGACGACCAAGGAGATCGGAAATCAGCTCTTTTGTTACATGCTTCCTCTTCGGAAATTTCTTGGCGGATGCTGGATGAAAGTCGGGGCCTTTTAGCAAAACTCTGTCCAAAACATCCATCATTATTGGATATAAAACAGAGATTAAGTAGGTTATATACAGAAACCTGTGTATCTGTGACTAATATGGTAGGTACTTAAAAAAAGAATAGAAAAGGCTGTAGCTGAAGCTTAAACATCTCTGGGTGGAAATGTGAATAAAGATACAGAACTGATTTAGTTGCTAGGCCAAGAAAAAGGAAAGGAAAGAAAGAGAGATTCCAATGTAAAGAAAGCTACTCTCTAGAAACAGTTGACATTTTTAAGGGAAGGATAATGCTTGGATTAAACAAGTATGTATTGGTTCATAGAAGAAAGCTGTCTTCAAAGGATGGAGTGGAACAGGTTGATGACACCAGCATTCAACTTATAGTTACCAGTACTTCACATCAATATAGATTTCATTGAATTCAATATCATATCTTCTGTATTTCAATATTTAGCCTATGGCAGTAGAATGGATAAGTCAGAAGAAGTTTCTTGAGAAACCTGACAGAGAAATGATCAGATTTACTATATAAGCAATTTGGAGACTATCACTTTACATTCCAACTTTGAACTCATTGATGCTACTGGTGCAATATATTATCTTGATGATGTTACCTGTGGGACATACTAGTACATGCCCAATAAACAATTGAATACAAATACTGTCAATGATTAGGTCTTAAAACAGCTGACAGTGGAAAGAAAATAATGATTAGTGTATCATATCTCAAAGATTAAAGAGGCAGATTTTGTTAATAATTGTAACTTCTGATGTAGATCAGGATAACTGACTACTACCAAGAATGTTTATGAACAATGTAGAAATAAAGCAAATCAGGGCAGACTTGCCATATACACTGGGTTTGACTTAATGGGTTGAAGCTTACTACTTAGAAATTTATGAGACTGAACTGGTTACTAAATATAACCTCAATCCTGATGAGACTGAGCCCCACACCTGTCTACCAGCTTTATACAAAGTCAGATTAATCTGACAATACTGTCATTCACCATCTTCTATTGGAAATCAGACCATGTTGGTCTTCCAGTCTCATTGACCATTGCTATGAGCAATGTGGTTCAAAAAGTCCGCCTTTTCAATCACAAGAATTTTTTATGATACATATACCATACTAGTCCAATGAAATTGACTATAATTTATAAAAGCAAGAAGGGCCTCGTAACTTGCCATGCACAGCAATGACACCTTTACCCAGTCAATTACATTACGAACACTAGTCTACTTATGTACTTATTATAGTCGTATATGTATTCTTTTTCAATTGTTAATGGAAAAAATACAGTAAACAACATCTGAGCACAAATGCAAGCAATAGTAAGGTCACCACATGATCAAATTGTTGTGGAAGACTGTCACGGTCGAAGATCATTGAATACCGGAAACATAAACAATAATGTATATTTATATCTGTACAGAGTTGGACTCACTTGAGTACTCTGGACGCATTTTGGACCCACTTAAATCAAGTGTGTTCAAGTTTTAAAGTGCGTCCAAGGTGCGTCCAAAATGTGTCCAAAATTTTCAATGAACTTGGATGCACTTCAAGTTTGGACGCACCAATGCGTCCAAAATGCGTCCAAAATGCGTCCAGATGTGTCCAAAATCTTTATGTGTGTCCAGAATCATTTCGAGTCATCTGTAATTCAAGGTGTATATCCTAAACTGGGATACAGTCTTAGCAGAGATTGCAATCCCAAAGCACTCAAATGATGAGGGAGAGGCAAGGCTTTTCTAAGTTTTTATATAGACATTTTTATCATCTCTGAATTTATACAGTGTAGACATTTCTATCATCTCTGATGTTATACAAATACATACATTGGTCTTCCTTAAGTATCTAGTTTTGATACTTTCTAAAACAATTTGTGGATTGATCTGGCTTTCAGAAAAAATAATATAGATTTCACAATGGTCCAAGAAGTTTCAGTGATTAAATTTTCTTCAAGACTTTTAGAGAGCTTCCAGTTAAAGAGAGTGGGATTGTTTTGAATTAATGGGGGGAGGGAGTCTGACTCCCAGTAAGTATGTACAAGACTCTAATATAGGAGGAAGCTATACAGTACTATGTGAATAATGTTACTGGTAAGTAGATGTAGGACTCTAATACCAGAGTTTAGGGTCTATGGAATATATCCCCTAACAATCAGATTACTATTACCCCCAGGAGTACTAGCTGTAATGTTCTATCCCCAATAACTTTGAGAAGTCTTGAAAGTGACTGGTAAGTATAATTTTCTTATTATTGAGATTTTGAAGTTTAAGACTTCAAAACAATGAGATATTGATGTAAACAGTGATATTGGATACATTGATTGATGGTTGATGAACTATCTTGAACATTTGGAGCTTAGAGGTCAAGTGATGCCTGGTAAAGAATGGAGTGTACTTTGTGTAGTAGTACACAGGAGGCTTAGATATTGCAGACAGGACATCTAGGAACCTAATTGAGTCCAGTAAAATAGCTATTTCAAAGCCATCCTAGATATTCATTTACAATGATAATGTATTCTGAGATAGAGGCCATGCTGTACCAATAAACAAATAAGTATGGGTTAGGCCCATACATAATGTTCTAATACTGGTGGAGTCAAGCTTGGGTGGGGTTTGAGGGTAATGTATAAATACACCCCGGGGTTTCTGGTGGCATATCTGTTTCATTAGCTAGGGAGGTCTTGAGGTAATATATGAATACCTCCTGGGGTTCATGGCTGCATGTCTATACAGGTAGTTAATAGGTTTTCGAGGCTAAACATATAAATACATTCTGGGGTCCACAGCTGAAAATCCATTTAGAAAGTCGTCACTCTTTTTTGAGGCTAGATACATAAATACATCCTGGGGTCCACAGCTGAAAACTCATTAGGTGGTGTTTGGAGGGTGATATATTAATACCTCCTGGGGTTTATGGCTGCATGTCCATATAGGTAGTTGGCAGCGGGCTTTCGAGGCTAGATATCTCAGTGGGGGCTAGATTTCAGTATATAGATAGTCAGTGGACTTTCAAGGCTAAATGAGGTTTTGAGGGTAATATATAAATAAATCCTAGGGTTCAACATTGCTGCGTGTCTCTGTATTTTTGAGAGGGTAAATATAGTATAAGTGGGGTAATATATAAGTACATCCTGGGGTATTCAAGGCTAGATTCCAGTATATAGGTAGTCAGTGGGCTTTCGAGGCTAAATGAGGTTTTGAGGGTAATAACTGCATGTCTCTGTATTTTTGAGAGGGTAATATATAAGTACATCCTGGGGTATTCAGGGCTAGAATTCTATATAGGTAGTCAGTGGACTTTCAGAGAAGTTTTGACGGTAATATATAAACAAATCCTGGGGTTCATAGCTGCATGTCTATGTACAATGTTAAGTGGGGTAATATAAACACATCCTGGGGTTCATGGCTGCATGTCTATGTAGGTAGTCAGTGGGTTTCAAGGGTAATATATAAACACATCCTGGGGTTAATGACTGCACATCTATCTAGGTAGTCAGTGGGCTTATGAGGCTAAATCCAAATATATAAGCGAGGTCGTGAGGGTAATTGTTACGAGCCGAACAATTCTGTACTAATGGTGCCTACGTCGGTAACTGGGGTCCTATGTAAATATATGATGGGAGTTTTGGGGTGATTATATAGATCGGAGTTTTGGGGTGACTGGTAGATATATCTGTACGTCGGTAACCGGGGTCCTATATAAATATATGATCAGAGTCTTGGGGTGACTGATCATGGATGTATTTGTACGTCGGTACTCGGGATATAAAGCGAAGCTTTTGGGTGACTGATGGATATTTCTGTAAGTCGGTAACTGGGGTCCTACGTAAATATATAATCATGGGAGTTTTTAGGTGACTGATGGATGTATTTGTGCGTCGGTACTTGGGATATAAAGTGAAGCTTTTGGGTGACTGATGGATATTTCTGTAAGTAGGTAACTGGGGTCCTACGTAAATATATAATGGGAGTTTTGGGGTGACTATATAGACCAAAGCTTTCGGGTGACTGTTAGATATATCTGTAGGTCGGTAACTCGGGTCCGACGTAACTATATAATGGGAGTTTTGGGGTGACTATATAGATCGGAGCTTTCGGGTGACTGTTGGATATATCTGTACGTCGGTAACTGGGGACCCACATAAATATATGATGGGAGTTTTGGAGTGATCGACGTTTTCAGGTGACTGTTGGATATATCTAACATGAATATAGAATGGGGTGGATATATAAGTGGGAGAGATTCCATGTATCTGTACGTCGGTACTACAGGTCCTACATAAATATATAATGGGAGTGTTGGGGTGAATATATAAATCGGAGCTTTTGGGTGACTGATGGATATATCTATACGACGGTAATTGGGGTCCTACGTAAATATATAGTGGAAACTTTGGGTGACTGATGGATGTATCTGTATTTTGATACTCGGGGTCCTACATGAATATATTATGGGGTGCATACATAAATCGGAGTTTTCGTGTAGCATGTATCCGTACGTCGGTACCTGGTGTCCTACATAAATATATAATGGGAGTTTTGTAGATTGGAGTTTTCAGGTAACTGATGGATATTATATATAATGGGGTGGATATATAAGTGGGACTTTCATGTATCTGTACGTCGGTATTACGGGGTCAGGCCAATTATTTGAGGAGGAGGAGGAGGAGGGTCCTACATATA
>ML179249.1:0-22272 GCA_004369135.1 Dendrothele bispora CBS 962.96 | reverse complement strand
TTACTTAGCTACGTAAATTGACCGGTTCTTAACAGTAATATATACATCCTGGGCATCATGGCTGCATGTCTATGTACTTTCAAGAGGGTGAATATATAGGTGGGGTAATATATATTATAGGTAGTCAATGGACTTTTGAGGTTAGTTATCAGTGATGTTTTGAGGGTAATATATAAACACATCCTGGGGTCCATGGCTGCATGCCTATGTACAATGTGCTTTTGAGGCTAAATACATACTTGGGGTAATATATAAGTACATCCTGGGGCTCATAGCTGTATGTCTATGTAGGTAGTCAGTGGGTTTCAAAGTTGATATATAAATGCATCCTGGGTTTAATAGCAGCATATCTATATAGGTAGTCAGTGGGTTTTCGAGGCTAAATATATCAGCAGGGTTGTGAGGGTAATATATAAATACATCCTGGACATCATGGCTGCATATCTATGTACCTTAGACTCGAGGGTGAATATATAGGTGGGGTAAGATATAAGTACAATCTATATAGGTTGTCAGTGGACTTTTGCAGCTAGTGAGGTTTTGAGGGTAGTATATAAATACACCCAGGGGTCAATGGCTGCATGTCTATATAGGTTGTCGGTGGGCTTTCGAGGCTAGATATATCAGTGGGGTTTTGAGGGTAATATATCAATGCAGCCTGGGGTCAATGGCTGAATGTCTATATAGATTGTCAGTGGGCTTTTGAAACTAGATATATCAGTGGGGTTTTGAGGGTAATATATAAATGCATCCTGGGGTCAATGGCTGAATGTCTTTATAGGTAGTCAGTGGGTTTTCAAAGCGAAATATAGGGTTCATGGCTGCATATTTATGTAGGTAGTCAGTGGGGTTTTGAGACTAGTATATAAATATATCCTGGGGCCAATGGCTGCATGTCTATATAGGTGGTCAGTGGGGTTTTGAGGCTAGATATATTAGTGGGGTTTTGAGGGTAATATATAAATGAATCCTGGGGTCAATGGCTGCATGTCTTTATAGGTAGATAGTCAGTGGGTTTTTAAGGGTAATATATAAATACATTCTGGGCAGCATGGCTGCATGTCCATGTTACCATGTAGGTAGCCAATGGGGCTTTGGTTTGAGGGTAGTGTATAAATACATTCCGGGGTCCACTGCTGAATATCTATTTGTAGCGATGTGACAGATTGTCATTCATAGAAATTTAGATTGAGAGTTTTACCATACCCTACTATGTTTCAGGAGTGCCCACTGAAAATTTCAAGGTCATAGGAATATTAGTGCAAAATTTAAAGCTGTCTTAGCTCTGGGCCAGGAGTCAGGTCACAGTGCATCCGAAACCTGAAATAAAGATTTTCCTATACTCTATCAAACTCCAGAATTTCCCACTGAGAATTTCAAAGTCATAGAACCACCAGTGCAAAAGTTACACTTGCCTCAATCTGGGGTCATAAAGAGTGCTATCTTAATACAAAATATAACAAAAACTGACCCAAAGAAAAATTCTCCAAAACCTGAAACTCAAAATTTTCCTACACTCTACTGAGCTCCAGGAGTTCCCATCAAAAATTTCAAAGCCATAGGAATACCAGTGCAAAAGTTACACTTGCCTTAACCTGAGATCATGAGGAGTGCTGTCCTAATACAAAATATAATAAAAATTGACTCAAAGAAAAGTTCTCCAAAACCTGAAATAAAAGATTTTCCTATACTCTACTAAATCCAAGAGCTCCCACTAAAAATTCCAAAGTAATAGGACCACCAGTGCAAAAGTTACACTTGTCTAAATCTGGGATTGTGAGAAGTGCTATCCTAGTACAAAATATAACAAAAACTGGCCCAAAGAAAAGTTCTCCAAACCCTGAAGTAAAATATTTTTCTATACTCTACTAAACTCCAGGAGTTCCCACTGAAAATTTCAAAGTCATAGGACTACCAGTGCAGAAGTTACACTTGCCTCAAATCTGGGCCAGGAGTTGGCCCAAAGTGCAGAAACTGACCCAAAGAAAATTCTGCACTTTGACCCAAAGAAAAGTTCTCCAAAACCTGAAATGAGAGATTCATATTCTCTTCTAAACTCCAGGAGCTCCCACCAAAAATTTCAAAGTCATAGAACTGCCAGTGCTAGAGTTACAGTGGCCTCAATCTGCGATCATGAGGGTATATCAGAAGGAAAGAAGGGAAAGAAGGGAAGAAGAGGAAGAAGGGAAGAAGGGAAAGAAGGGGAGAAGAGAAGAAGGGAAAGAAGGAGAAAGAAGGGAAAGAAGGGGAAAGAAGGAAAAGCAGGAAAAGATGATTTCCAAAATGGATCCTGCACTTTATCCACAAGCAGAGTAGATTTATTATTGTGCTCAGAACCTATGAAGGAACTTTGATGTTGGGATATCATCTAACAGGTGAATATTGACTCATGCAAGGAAAGGAAAGAAAAGGGGGAAAGGGGAAAGGGAGAAAAATCAAATGGGTGAGAAATGGTGGACAGAAAGAAAAAGGAAGAAAGGTTGGGGAATGGTGGGTAAATGTATAATATGTGGAAACAACACTGCATAGAGCCTGAGAGTAGTGCAATAAAACTACACATCAGGATTAAACATAGATCCTCTGATATTGGCAGTGTTCTACCTAAGGGTTAAGGACCTTAAGTATTTAAGACTTAAATGCCTTAAATTTAAGGGTTAAAAAAACTGAGTGAACAATTTAAGGCTTAAGACCCTGAGCAGATGGTCAAGGCTCATGTCTGGTGCTGCCTGTACTGCTGCCAGTAGTGTGAAATTTATTGTCAAATCACTTTTTTCATCCACAATGTGTGCTCTGGTCTGGGATTGACAAGGATTCAAGAAAGCTTTACTCATGGAAGTGTTAGCCAATGATGCTGAAGAAGACAAGAGACCAGATGATGGGGCTATCAACATTGGTTTGGAGGAGGAGTATGTGGGATAAGTATCTTTTTATGTGTATTTAGACAAATTTTTCATCTGTGATCACCTTTGAAGGCCTTTCCACTAAATATTCTCTGAGACCTTAAGTCTTAAAAATATCCTTAAGTTTAATCCTTAAGTCAATTTAAGCCTTAAAAATTCTCAAACCCTGATTTAAGGGCTTAAGGTGGAACACTGGATATTGGTCCATAAGGTCAGTGATAGCCCAGTATGCCTTCATAAAAGCGGGGTCACTGGCCCAGAACTCCAGACAGAAGTACCTCTTCCAAAAGCATGAAACACCTCAACCAGCATTATAGTTTGCGACCTGAATATGCTTACTCCCCATTCCCCTGTTTCTTTGATTCCATCAATATCATTATGTTCATAGGGACTAGGATACAGGGCAGCCAAAAATTTATTATTTTCGACAACCAAGCAGTAGATTCAGCACTAGCCTGCTGATAATGTGTAGTTTTTCAAGGGCAAGAAGACAAGATATCAGTTTGAACAAAGTGATGTGGCTCTGGAGTCTGGACAAGAAGACAGCAAGAATTGAACAAGAGGTCAAGTATAACAAAATTCAACAAGGCAACATTGCTCTGGACAAGGAGAGGGCATATTGATTGATTGTTCTTTTCTTGGAGATAGGGCAGCTGATTCTAGAAACCTGTAATAAAAAAGGAGAAGTAAAGAAGTATAGAGAGGAAACAAGTCAAAAAAAGGGTAGGGGGGGGGAGAGAACAGAGCAAAGTAAAGAAAAAAGAAAAGAAGGGGAAAAAAAGAAGAAAGGTGAGAAGGAAAGGGAAGAAAGAAAGAACTATTTTCTGAATGAATATTGTACCTTATCTGCAAGTAGAATAAAATTCTTGGTAACAAGATCCAGGAAAGTGGGGTCCAATTTAATGAATTTTACAGCTCTTCTGAATGAACTTATAACCTATTACCCAACAACAGCAGACTTTGGAACAAGGTCATGATGTCATCTGAAGAAAACTTCACAATTCAGATGCAGATAATCTTCCATATGGCCAGATTAGTGGGTATATTGATGTTCTTGCGCATCATGTGTAATTTATAGTTCTACATATCAGCTATGTAGACAATGCAAAAGATTAAGGAATTCTTCCCAGATTTGGACTTTCAGTCCAGCATAGTACACCCTGTGATATATGTTTATCCAGACAGTAAGTGGGCATCTGGATTCAATGACCTTATTATGTCCAAGATTGGTTCCATAGAGAGTGAATCCATTGCATCAATATGTGCAGCTTTCATTGGATGAAGTACCACCTCTTCTGTATTTCAATATCTATGATGGTAGAATGAATGCAAGTCAAAACATATTTCTTGAGTAACCTGACGAACTTGAAGAATTGTCAGATTTAACTCTCGACGTGATTACATACTTTGGAAGTTATCACTTTACATGTTAATTTAATTGTTCATTATGGACATGTGTCTCACAGGAAATACCATCATGATAATACATAGAACCAGTAGCACCATTAAATGCATTGAATACTGTAGATGATCACGTTTTTAAAAAACAGCTGATAATGGGGGAAAATAATGATTGGTGTATTGTGTATTGAGGATTAAAGGAGTGTGAAACTATACAGCTTCTACTACTGTATTATTACAGCCAACAGTTCATTGATATCCAGTATTATGTTGCATCTTTGGTCAGGGACTAGTTCAAGAGCTTACATTGCACATATGGTAAATACAGTTTGGCATAGCATAGGTTAAGTTTTAACCCATACTGTAATCGTGTACTGTCTTGAGGAGAGGCTGGACTCTAGATGGTACAGGATGGCTCTATATGTATGATACTCATATGCCTTCAATGTACAGTGGCAATGCCATGCTCTAACACCATCTGGACTGTACTAATCCCATGAGAATCACTATAACTCACTAAAAAAGGAGGGCCTCGTATCTTGCCATGCAAAGCAATGGCACCATTCCCCAGTTAACTTACAATGACATCCAGACCCGTGGGAAGGGCACATCTGTTCACAGTCACAAGATGACCGGACGTCGGCACTTCACAACAGCTGAACCGGTGTGTACCCTAACTTGCCCACTGGACAAGACCGGTGGAGTTTGAAAATAGGTAATATGGGCACTAGGACAAGACCGGCGGAATTCAAATGGATAGCACTACTATTCACGCTGAAGAAGTGTAGAGTTCAAAATTGAGGACTTGCCCACACAAAGGGAACAGGAAAGAAAAAAAAGAGATGGGAATAAAGAATAAAGGAAACGGAAAGGAAAAATCTGCCGGAATTCAAGTAGTTTGCACTTTGCAGAAACCGTTAAATGCCAAGAATATCAAGGTAAGTATTTTAGTAGTGTATGTAATGATTCACCAATCAAATGGGTGGGGAATGATGCATATAATGTACAAGACATGGAAATGGTGCTGCATAGGGAAAGTAAAGTAAGAATGTAAACAGATAAGGATGGACTTGGGTATGGGGTATACCCGCGGTATTCAGACAAGGGTTAATGAGGGTACGGGTACGGGTTAGCATTTTTATACCTGTGGAATTTGAAATTTGCCATAGAGGCTGAGTTTCTTACTGAATTTACTTTATTTCAAGTGTGACATACTTTACTTATTGAAATAAGCATTTTTTAATTCACGTATGTGAGTTCTAAGGTAATACCCGTTCAAAAATACTGCGGTATTCTGCTGTGTGGGACTAGACAACACCAAAACAAACACCACTAAGAGAGTCTGTATAGGTATACGATCTAGCAAGTTTATAATGCGAGTTGAAAGGACAGAACCCTTCAAGGTCTTTGTAGCGATATAGGTAGTAGGTAAGTTCAAAGTTTCGATGGTTTGGGTGTGGGGTTTAAATATAGGCAATCAATAGGTCAATTGGTCAAGTTCAAGGCAACACAATATGGGTCAAACAAATGTCAAATAACAAGGTCACAATGTCAATGGTCAAATAACAACACAAATCAATCAAAGGTCAAATAACACAATTTGTTCAATCAATAGAGGGTGCTGAACCCGAAGGTAACAGACTTTGAATGCGATTTTAGGTTTAGACTTTCTTGGAACTACAACTGGTCTGATCAAGCAGGATACTTATATCCCCGGGAATGACCAAAATCACAGCCGTGTGTCCTCAGTACTAATCTCCCTTTTCAACGCCAATCCTCGACCCTATTTATACTACTGTAAATAAGAAACTATTAAACTTGAGAGTCCGACAAAATATAATAAAAGAAACTATTTAAATGCCCTTGCCCATGCGCTAGTACCAAAACTGGGTATAGTCCTACTCGATATAGTACTCGGTCCATGTATAATACTACATTGTTCCAGAATATTCACTCTCTACGTTGTAGTCGATCGTACTCGATCGTAACTGTTCAACAGTTCTTCACATTTGATTCTTTGGGTCACGATATCGGAACCTGCGGTCACCTGTTCTACAGCTTTGCGTCCGAGTTATGATATTCTCGATCCTCCGCAGTGTATCAGTAAGACGTCGATCCATTCTAGACTCCAATATCTACAGCTTTTATGAAGGTGAGTGGGCCACCGCTGCGCGTGGCAAGTACGAGGCCGGTAGTATATTAGTACTGTAGCATTCTATTTGGTCTCATGATCTGTCAAGCCGAAATTTCGGGTCCGATTTGTAATAAGCTAACGATAATAAAGGTCTTGACAAACAAGACCACATCGGTGACCGACCGGGGAAAAAAGCCGTGTGTAAAGACGATTCCTCCTTTCAGTCGGCCTCGTAACCCTTCGATCAAGGTGGCAACTCTGTTGTACCCTTTATGTCGTTGTACCCTTTATGTCGTTGTACCCTTTATGTCGTCAATCATTGCCAATCTAATGGATGTTTTACATGGGTAGGCGGTTATTATACACCTCCACAATCGGTCCTTCTAGATTTCCATTGATCTCAATTTGCATAGTTACTCCTAGCCCAGACGTAGTCTGTGTTCAGTAAGTAGATCGTTATGTGGCGCACTCTGTGGCAACTCGGCATCAAGCCGTAGGTTCGATTCCCGTTCGTAACATTTCCCCATCTCTTAGGATCGTGACAATATATACAAGTCGAGCGTTCGATATGCTGTTCCTCCTGATATCGGTAGTGTCCAACATCAGTCCCAAGTCATTATCGAAGGTTTTTACAATCTCGAGACTAGCATAGGCCATAATAACCTTGAATCAATAATAATCCGAAGTCATTTCACCATATCTAGCTTTAGTAGCTATATCGCACTTTGACTGACAGTTTAGGGCTCACTACAGTCCTCTTATTCCCCTTAAAAGATACAATATCGGCACTTGTAGTCGCAATATTGATACTTAAAATGCGAGAATTTTCGCACAGCGTATTAGCGGTATTGCGGGTTGGTACGGGTTGCTCTATACATACCCGAGGGTATACCCGAGTCCATCCTTATAAACAGAAGGGTAGATTAGAATTAGACATGGGACCTCAGACATTGGCCCAGCAAACAAGCTCAGTGACAGTGCAGTACACCTTGATTAAAATGGGTTCATCAAAAACTCCTTATGACCTGTTCCCAATTCCCCTGTTCCTTTAATTCCATCACTGTTCCATTGCATTCAGACTTGTAACTTCATAGTGGGAAGAAAAGAAAGAAAAGGAGGGGAGGAAGGAAAGGAAAAAAGAGAGAAAAGGATGCAGGTTTAACATTCATTATTTGAAGTTACTTCTGAGTTACCACCCACTCAGTGTGAAGGTTTATTCTACGTCTTGAGTCATTTTTACTTCTTAGAGCTCAGATAACCAAATTGGACCCATCAGTAGTAGCAAGTTGAAGTATAACACATGGTATTTACCCAGGAGTTGGAACTTGAAAGTTATGTGTAGCAATCCCATATGAAGCAGAGATTACAGCCTTTTGCAAAAAGAATGAGGCTCATGAGTTATTTTTTAAAGCAAAGCCCCAATATACTTCAATGTCATTGAAAAGAAACAATTTCTTTTGGGTTTGCATTACAATTTGTTAAATTTTAGCCACTTCATTTTCTTCACAAAGAATCCACCTTTCCACAATCAAAGAAAAACAATATCCAGTCAAACAAGAATGCTAAAGAAAAGGGACAATCTGTCATTGACATCCTCAATAAAAAAAAAGAGAATCAATGAAAATGATACACATCAAAGAGTAACCACAATGCATAATATGATTTGGAGTTCTAAGAATTGGAGTTGTCCATACAATGCTATTTTTACAATTTTGTTCAATCTTTGGTAACAAGACCCAGGAAAGTGGGGCCCAATTTAATGGATTTGACAGTTCTTCTGACTGAGGTTTTACCCAACAACAGCAGAATTTGGAACAAGATCATGATATCATCTGAAAAAAACTTCACAATTCAGATGCAGATAATTTTCCATCTGGCCAGATTGGCCGGCATATTGATGTTCTTGCTCATCATGTATTTGGATTTGTAATTTATAGTTCTACATATTGGCTATGTAGACAATGCAAAAGATTAAGTGAACTTCAGACAATAAGTGGGCATCTGGATTCAATGACCTTATTATGTCCAAGATTGGTTCCATAGAGAGTGAATGCATCATTTTGTGTAGCTTTTATTAGATGGAGTACCGCCTCTTCTGTATTTCAATATTTATGATAGTAAGATATTTCTTGAGCAATCTGACGAACTTGAAGAATTGTCAGATTTAACTCTCAAAGTGATGACATACTTTGGAAGTTATCACTTTACATGTTGATTTAATTGTTCATTATGGACATGTGTCTCACAGGAAATACCATCATGATAATACATAGAACCAGTAGCACCATTAAATGCATTGAATACTGTAGATGATCATGTTTTAAAAACAGCTGATAATGGGGGAAAATAATGATTGGCATATTGTGTATTGCGGATCAAAGGAGTATGAAATCATACAGCTACCGCTACCATTTTTACAGCCAACAGTTCACAGCATTATGTTGCATCTTTGGTCAGGGACTAGTTCAAGAGCTTGCATTCCACATATGGTGAATACAGTTTGGCATAACATAGATTAAGTTTCAACCCATACTGTAATTGTGTACTGTCTTGAGGAGAGGATGAAGTTTAGATGGTACAGGGATGGTTCTATATGTATGATACTCATTACAAGGCCCTTTAGGGACTCGTCCTTACTAAACTTGACCACAGGTACTTACCCCATTTAGTATCGGAAAAACCCGAGGGCGCTTCAATCATTAATAGACGCCCTCAGTTTTTCCGAACTGGGTCTCGTATTTGCCATGCAAAGCGATGGCCCACATCTACTTGATATACCTTCAATGTACGGTGGCAATGCCATGCTCTAACACTATCTGGACTGTACTAATCCAATGAGAATCACTATAACTCACTAAAAAAAGGAGGGCCTCGTATCTTGCCATGCAAAGCAATCCTTACCCCAGTATAGATATGGCGACGCAAGAAGACTGTTGATAAACAAAAATTTGCAGTCATGTGAGCCCGTCGCGACTCGCAACTTTAAGTTAAACTTCAAGTTCCTGAATCACCGAGTGCACTGAAGCTACAGCAAAATTTTGCTTCTGCGCAACCCCCAGGAAGCCCTCAACATATCCCAAAAATGTTTTTTTGCTTGTATATACCAGACATAATGTATAGTATGATGATCTAATCTAAAAAAACCCTACAAAATGGAAATAAACTGGATCTTTTCATGCTTATCTCCAGAATCCACCCTCCAATTTATGCACTTAGGGGCTCAAATTAAAGCTCTGGCTAGTAATCAGCTATTCATGAACCTTAGCAGTCTCAAAAAAATTCATTGATAGACCTTTGGACACAGAAGACCCAAACCATCAGGATATTTCTTGTGTTAAGGATATGCACAACATCTATAATGATACTCAAGTCAGAGATCTGCATCTGAACCAGTCTTGAGACATTTGTTAATGAAAGGTCAGGACCCAGAATGATGATACATTTTTCAATATATTCAGTAAATATTCTGTGGTATGACAAAATTTGAGTTATTTTGAAATATTCTGCCCCAATCAGACTGTAGTATAGCGGGTCTGTCAAAATATTGCAATATATAGGCAAAATATGAAAATCAGGTTTTTCCTGATGTCCATGGACTATATAATGATGCAAATCCATCTGCTAGTAATACTGATATTGCCTCAACTGTTATTCAAATATTCCAGAGGTAGACACCCCAACCTTTATTCAAATATTAAATGGGATATACCCCTCACCGGACATATCAGGACACACCCCACCCATATTGGAACATTTTGCATGGGGTCACCCCATGAATATATGTTTGTGGGTACAGCATGGGATGGCAAATGCTATATGATATGACTCTTTACTTCTTCTTCGAAGTTCAGAGTTCGTAGCACTACTAGTCGATGTATTTGTACATAGTTAATTTCATCATACTGCTTTTACATATGCATATGATGTGACTCGTGAGCTCGATTTGTGCCATAGTTTCTCGACTCCTCATCAAAAAAGCCAGGTAAAGCAAAAGGAAATGCTACGACAATGACTCAAAGCACGTCTTCAGAGTCTATCCGCAATCACCGAATCGCCGTCGCATCGCTGTTCCTTCTCAACACAATTGTTCCAGGTCCAGAGAAACCACTCAGAGTAATCGAAGTTCTGGAGTCTGTGAGCTGTGAGTAGTACTAAAAAATTAGCAGTGGCGGTTTTAGGCATCGCTGGCTCCCATGATCTCAGTACTATTAACCTGAGTCAGACAAATGGTTTTGGAGATCCGAATTGGAACCATTGGAAACTTTGGAAGTTTTGGAATTGCTATGACATGGTAGCCGTATTAATAGACATACGGGTCAAGTCAGGTTCTTGTTGTGTACTTGCTCCGTTGGTTCAACTACTCCGGCGGAACTTCGAGAGCTGCAGTTAAGTAGATGTGGCACGCAAATAACAGGCTAGTGAACCTGAGTGCGGTTTTGTTTGAGTCTAACTAACAGACATATGGGTCAAGTCAGGTTCTTGTTGTGCACTTCCCCGTTAGTTCAACTACTCCAAAACTTCAAGAGTTGCAGTTGAGAGATGTGGCATGCGAATAACAGGCTAGTGAGTGCGGTTTTTCTTTGTGTCTAGGTGGAGTAAGCTATCGAGTCAATAGCTAGTACCGTTGTGGAGTCTAGAATAATCGATAGGAGGGTAAATACTGTAAAAGTATTAACGATCAGTATGGAGTGGCTACGAGGTATACTCACTTGCTGTGGCTGGGGGGTTATTGCTCCTGAATCAGCCCTGTGGCTTCCTTTATGTGTTTTTTTTTCTTTTTTCCTCTTGAGTATATAAGCAGGCTACAAGTTTACCTTTATCGTCTGATTTCTTCGCCTCTCATGTACACCTTGAAACAACTTATCATCTTGCTTGTGTTTGTGTCTTCCCTCATCTTGAATATGTCTACATTGGTGGTTCTGGCAAGTCAGGTGGGTGTTAACAACCTGAGCAAGGTATGTAGCAGGTAATTTCCTTGAGCTTTGAGCATTTTTTTACCTCTTTCCTTGTATAAGCTCTCCTTCTCCCTCAGCCATCGTTGTCACTTTCAAAAATCTTCAATCCATCCCACATCGTAGTTGTGCTAAAATGGATTTGGAAGGCACGAGTGCTTGTATGGAGTCTGTTCAATCCACACCACGTCGTGCTATGAGTGATGGAGAGTCGGCGTCTACGCTGCGCCGTCGAGATAATGAGTCTATCCGCTCTAGGCTACCCCTCGAGATCAACATTCTCTGAGTTTTCACTCTACCCCTCGAGATGAACCATCTATTCGTTCAACCCCACGAGATGAACAGTCTATTTGCTCAACCCGAGATGCACAGTCTATCCACTCTACCCCCCGAGATGAACAGTCTATCCACTCTACTGCACAAGATGGTGAGAAGATAATTCATTTGACATAGACATCAAAAAATCAATATTTTATCATATCAAAAGTGACCTTGGCTATACTCTTAGACTATTGTGTGGGATGATGGAATTATTTGAGGGTCAGAAATAAACAGATTTGGTGCAGTGGGGTGATTACCTTGACTAGGAGGAAGTGCAGGATGAGTTGAGGAAGATGTGATGTTGAAGGGGAGGGAGTAATACTAACAGTATATAGTGTGTAGGTATATAACCCAAAACTGTACATGGACCTAGTCTTGTATAACCAGACTGATGACACATGGATCATTCATGTACCAAACTTGAACAGAATCATTGTGAGCAGGTAGTAAGTCAAATCTTGGTCGAAAATCTTATTTTGCATATATATATCATTCAAGAGCTCTTGACGCGTACGGGTACTATCCGAATATTATAACATGTTAAAAGTGATTTCTACAAAGTAAGTTGGCTATAAGCCCCCTGCAGGATGTTGCTGCATTGTGCCATATCTGCTGGTATCACTACTATCAGCTTGCCTGCTGTATTACTGTGTTGTATTGAAACAATTTAACTGACAATGTACATAAAATTGTCTAAACATTAAATCCTTTGGGCCTCGTAAAAAAGATCCACTTTGTTCCTGCCGCTCGTCGGCCACGCCCAATTATAATAAACGTCAGTCGTGTTTATACGTTATCAACACAAAAAAGGAAAACAAACATTTAGCTTTGTTCTAAAGTGTATTTCAATTTACACTTTACTTACCCTCCAGTTCCAACTTTGCAGCCACATTAAGTTCATTTCACGGCAACATTGACTTTACGGTTTGTTCACCGTCGCTTGTCGGCCTCTCCCCCAGTCATTCTTTTATTCCCGAGGGCACGTTATATACTGTGACTAATACTTCTATGCTATTTTCCATACTGAAAATCGAGCTGTCCGTACTAAGTGAATATCGTACCATACTATTACTATGCCAAAAGAGTCGGGGATTGCGAACGCGCATGCGGAGCATTACTGGATAGATGTAAACAAGCAGTGAAGAGGAGCAGTCACGGTGACACGACTCCAGGGCAGCACGCGTATAGTCATATGATATACCACATGTCCTGGGACCGATTCCGGAGGGAATCCTATGCTGTAGGGTCCCACGGGCTCTTCGGGATTGCGCTTAATGTACCCAAAATGCGGACAGGATGTTCCTGTCCAGAACATTTAAAATGTTCCCGATCGGAACATTGTCAAGAACATTTTCGGTACATTTAAAATAATCCGAAAATGTTCCCAGTCGGAACATTAACGAGAACATTTAAAATAATCTTACAATATTCTCAAAATGTTCTCGTCCGGAGTAGGCGTTCTTGCCCGTAGTGTGTGTACTATGCAAGTTTCTCTTACGGATACTACATAGTACAAGGTTCCACCCGATGCCAACTTCTGAGTGAGGGACAGAGTGTTTCACTATAAGGGCGCGGAAACGCGCAAGACACACTTTGAGGGTGAAATGTGCCCTGGGATGCAGCATAACGATTCGAATATCATAAGCGGAGGTCAAACCTATTGCATTGAAACTCGAGCGCTCAGTCCTAAACATTTGGTGCGCTGGGGTCTGTATTTACAAAGAAAGATGTGATCAACTTCTTCTGAATACGTATTAGTCCTACTCAATTCGTAGAGTATTTTTTTCAGTGGAAATCCTCTCGACTCGCTTATTATCGGATATCATCGGATTCATCCAAAAAAGATTTTTCGACCGAAGACCGCATGGTGCCTCGAGGTTTCGGAGTCTGAAAGTGAGATGTTCGGCGGGATTATCCAACAACGCAACGAGTGTACCATGGCACGACAGCACAGGAGGGCACGACGACACCCTGTACGCAATCTCATGAGATTACGCCTTTCATGTCTCAAACTAATCACTATAGAGCTTCTCAACGATGCACAGGATGAAGAAGAAGAGCTCGCGGCCGTAGTTTTTGCTCACTATACTCATCAATTCTTACAACAAGAGCGGTTTTTGGGAGGGAAATGGGGCACACGAGGACCATATATGACTCACAGACGTTCAGAGGATTTTTTTGATTGTATCCTGTATCATTTCTCTGATAGGCAAGCTCGGTCTTGGCTCCGGTGCGTGCAAAAATTAATCCTCATGTTCGTATTTGACTTTTATTACTCAGAATGAGCCGTGAAGCCTTTTGGACTGTACATGATCTGCTAGAAGACGACCCAATCTTTCACACTGGCACCGCAACTCATCCCCAGAGGCCCGTTCGGTATCAGCTTGCAACATTCTTGTGTCGAGCTGGTGCTGAGACATCCATCAAAGTTGCGTCTGTCATGTCAATTGCTGAAGGAACAGTCTACCTATATACCGAACGAGTCTGCAAGGCCCTTCGTAATATCCGGAGCGACTTTCTTGCATGGCCAGGTCCTCTTAGGCGCGAGTATATTTCGGCAGAGTTTGAAAAGGGGGGATTTCCAGGGTGTTTAGGATCAGGGGATGGCAGCTTGATTAGGCTTCGTGATAAGCCTATAGTGAATGGTTTTTCATACTGGTGTCGCAAAAAATTCTACTCAGTGCGTTGTTTTTTCATGTTCATCACTGAAAGTTACTCTAACATGTTTTTAGCTTGTCATACAGGCAACAGTTGACCACCGCGGAATTTTCACGTCGTACGACTTTGGATGGCCTGGTTCTGTCCAGGACAGTCGCGTTTTTCGCAACTCCGACCTCTGGATCAATCGCGAACGGTATTTCCGTACACATGAATACATCTTGGTAGACAAAGGTGCGTTGTCTTTCATTCGTTTATAGCGTTGTTTTAACAAGACTCTTGTAGGCTACCCCCTCACCAAGTTTACTATCCGGCCATTCAGTGACGAAGACCTTACGACAAACCCCGCTGAAGCCGCTCGACGGTCTAAATGGAACCGAGCCCTTTCTTCACTTCGGATATTTGTTGAGCATGCATTCGGTCGGCTGAAAGGACGCTTTCCTATTCTTCGCTGTATGCCTGGACGTATTCTAAGCTTTATGTATCGTCTCTTGGTAGGACTTATGATATTACACAACATACTTGAGGGGCTTCGGGATGATCCAGAGCAGATCAAAGGTTTTAATGGTGCGGAGGACCCATTTGTTTCATCAGGCTTAGGCACGGTTGGGCAAGAGGTAAATGAGCGGGACACTCGACTTGAAGGAGATGCTTTCTATCGTACTGGGTTATATAGAAGAAAGCTTTTAATGCAGTTCTATGAAAATAACATACGGCGTTAGAATTTCTGTAATGTAAGGTAGCCTAATTTTGAACCCTAAGTTCCTCAAGCATACGCTCACCTGCTGCACGAGCTGCAGCACTACTCGACTCCAATAAACGGAGCGCGAGATCATATTTGCTAGCTGTTTCCTCACGCTTCTCCTTCTGACGCATCAATTCAAGCTTTTCCCTTTCAATCTCCCCGGTGATCTTTGCCTTTTCTTTTATGGCCAACATCGTGTCCTGCAAAGCATCACCAAAATGGTCGGAGTCTTGGGAGGCTGAGTACTTTGGTTTCTTGGCCTTCGGGGTTTCGCTGTCAGATACATCTGTGACGGAGTTGAAAACTTCAGGCCGGACTACAGACTCGTCATCGTGTGCACTAGAGACATGTTAGGTAAAGGGAGTAAGAGGCATGTATAGGTTCACGTACACTTTGTCAATCAATTCATAGAATTCTGAATTCTCAAAGGCGTCGAGAACCGCAGTCGAGAACTTTCGGCTGTTGGTTGTGCGCTTTCGCTTTAGATCCCTTGTCTCCTCATTCTCACTATCCTCGTCTCCATCTCCCCCTCCAGTATGCTCCTGCCGTACTCGGACCGCTTTGTATTTTTCGAATATGCTGAGCCAGCAAGTCTTGATTTGCTCAACTCGGTATGTGGCATCATGTTTCTCCTGCAGTTCCGCACAAATCTCCACAGCAAATCAGCTCAGACCTGTGAGTAGGATGGGATGCACGCTCACCTGAATGTAGTGAGTCATTTGTTTGACCCTCCAATTCTTATAACGAGCGACCATGTACTTCACCACATACAACTTGTCTTTTTTCGTAACTCCCCTTGTAGTTTTGGTCTCTCCGTCTTCCCCGACTTCCTCATCATCGTTATTTACCTCTACCTCTGGTGCAAACTTCAAACCAGCAGCTTCCAGGTCTTCAGGTGCGAGTGTCTTGATTTCATCTTCCGAGTCACCACCATTTCGTCTACCTGCTCCGGACCGACTCCCAGCCCCACCAGTTCCTTTTCCACGGCGTTGCTTGGTGCTGGCCTTTGGCTTCTTTGATCCTTTTTGCTTTTTTGGGGGGGCAGGCACGCTTTTTGGAAGTGTATCTTCTGACTTAGATCCTTCTGGCTGGGGTGGCTCGACATTCTCCTTGTCAGCAGGTGCAAAGGTCATTGGAGCTTGAGTGTAGCATGCCGGGGTTGGGACTGCTGGGTTAGACTCGGTGAGTTGATGAGAACCTGAGGATGGGAAGGAGGGGGTGCTTGGCGGCAGGCTGTCAAAAACTTGGTGTAAAGGAGGGAGTTGGACAAATCTCGGCGACTGAGACTGATGACCACTATATGTAGTGTATCTGTCTGGCTGAAGAGGTGTGGTAGGGTAATTTTGCTGCCTATGGGCGACTGCGGTAGCCAGTAGATTGGGCCTGGTCTCGAGGTTTGGGGCAAGTCCGAACGGGGTATGTGGTGAGAGTGACGTTGTGCTATTGAGGTTGTATTGAGTATGGTTGTATGGCGTGTACGTGTTGTACATGTAGGGAGCGTCTTCACTGTTCATAGCAGCGACCTAAATATCCACACCATTTTTGCTCATTTTTTCTTGCTACCGGCATATTTTCGGCATTGTGATAACTTTGAGACTCAGCTATAAATCGGCCAGGTACCAAGTTTGCGGTTTTTGCGGATCATTGATCGTCATATACTAAGCGAGACTATGCGAATGCCAGACATTTCTACTGAAAAAAATACTCTACGAATTGAGTAGGACTATTGGCAGCCAAGTTCAAACAAGATCACGGCGAAAAAAGCTGAGTAGCACGCCAAGGATGTGTCTAACAGGACAACGCGTAAATGCACTTCCCGGTCATCAACATTGGGTGTTGAGTCATAGGAACCTTCAGCCTCGCATCGCTCGGGAACCATTCCAGAAAAGGGCCTCTGCCGACAGAAAACAAGAGTGAAAAGGAGTGGACAATGATCAACAAGTGTCCGACGTAGGTATTCCAAACCCAGCCAAAAGAGCGGGAACAACAACCGGGTCTTCACATTCCCTTTTCACATCCCCAACAATACTCTCGAGTCTTGCACATTCAGCTTGTTCTCGCCGGAGCTGTGTTTTGGTCTTTGCGAGAGTGTAACAAGATTCTAGTAGAGAAGGAACGTTCGTAATTATGCACGTACCAAACCAATATCAGACTCAATTACTCACCATTAATAAGGCAATCTTCCCTGAACACGGAGTCGCCTATGCCTAGATCCTGTAGCATGCCTTTAAGAACTAGGGCCCTAGCTGAAAGAGTGTTCAGGCTATGTGTCGCCGACCAGAATGCTTTTGTCAACCCGGATATTAGCTCGGTGTTTTTGCTGCCACTATCACAAGGAATCGAGATAGAGTGATCGTCCATGTCCGTAATCGCTCTGATGGGGGCCTCTACCGGGGTGGAGGGGGATAGAAAAGTACCACGTTGGTTCCTGTCCTCGGCCAGTAGAGTACCGGCACAAGATCCAACCTGAATATTACTATCCTGATCTTCATCCAATGTTTCAAGAACACGCTCGACAGTCTGCTGGTGATCAACTCCTGTACAAGTGGCAGCAAGCGAAGAGCTCGACTGTAACCCAGCGGTGATTTGGACGTGCGGAGAATTTACATCGACGCCCTGTGGCTGATTCGTAATGTTAAAAAAGGGGTTATCAGTCGGAAGAACACTGTCTGGTGTGACATTACTGCCGAGAGCAATGGGAGATTCGGGATAGTTGACAACGGCACGTTCCTGGAGCATACGCGTGACATTAGAACCGACACTATGAAATTCACGCTCCTGCAATGAACATCCAAGCGCTGTAGCCAGTACACTGGAAGAAGTGCAACCTCCACCCTTCTGCTGTATATTGGATTTGAACGGAGGCTCCGACGGGAGGGGCTTCTCGTCTTTCACCTGTTTTCCTCCTAGCTTGTATTCTAGTTCGAACAGGTTGTCTGGGAGGGTATCGGATTGTGCGACCGAATGTTCTTCAGCAAAGACGCTGGTTCGAGAATGGCCCGATGTCACGAATCCGGACGATTCGTCAATGTCTTCCTGATCTTGAACCGGCCGTATGCGTTTGGTCTTTTGAACATCATCTAGTATAGGCTTTGAGCTTGAAGGATACGAAGAATTATTGGTTTCCCTCTCGGATTTGACCTCTTCTTCACGCATAGTGACGGTTAATCTACGCACACCTAGCTGTCAAAGAAAAAGTGAACAAAGGTGCACGCATACATACATCTGACACGCCCGTTTCTTCTGGGATATCCCTTTGTTGGCGTTTTGTTCAGTAACAAAGGCTCTAATCTGGTTATAGATCGCCTGCAAATCGACTTAAGTATGTTTTAAATCACCGCAGAGAATTGGGTCAACACACAGAGGGCTTCTTCATCTTCCAAGAAAAATTTATGCTATCGCTCATTCCATCAATTTGAAGTACCTCTCGGGCAGGTTGAGGAAATTTCAAGAATTCAAAATCTTGCAGGACGACGTCGGTAAAGAGATTTGTGTGTCTAGAGAACCACTGAGCCTTTTGGCTAGCATATTGAAAGCTCAGAAAAAGCTCGGTATCAGTTTGTCCCCTATCGAACTGATCCGCCGTCTTGGAGCCAGTACTAGCAGGATAAAACTTGTCTTTGGGGGACCTTTGTACCTGGGAGCATCAAAGTAAGCACTATAAAAACTGAACCACGATGGACCGCGTACTGGGGAAAGAGAACGTTCGCTCCTTCGACTGCTACGTGCCGATCCTGCTGGACTACGATAGGCACGATCAAGAGGTTCGGTCTTGGGTGACCTGAAAATGAAAGTCATTTTCCGACTAAGTGAAGAAATGGTTCAGGCTAGCCTGGTAGGGACATACATCTCCCATTCCTCTCTTACATCCTCCTCATAAATGCAGATGTTCTTGCTAGTATCAATTAATGATCACGTCAAAGACATTTCATCATCTTGAACGCAGGCATCGACGCACATACAACAATAGTTCTTCAAATCCCTAATCCAACCGCTCTCGTATTGCCTCCTTACAATCCGGCAAATCCGATCGTAAAGAGACTGCAAGAGCATAAATCTATTCTGTCAAAGACAACCCTCATGATAAGACTCAGAGTAACTGACCGAATAGCGATTCGTCCTGAAAGAACAACACAACGCGTTACGGGTGTTGTTAGAAACCCAAATATCCTTCATCCGTGGCTGGGGAAGGTCAAAACGGTCCAAATCCTGGTCAAGCCTCCGCGCGATATCACTCAAAGGCGCGTCAGCAAACATCTGGCTCTTGACTGGAGTGTATTCCAGCCTGACTATAAGATCGATGTTGGGCATGATGAAATGGCCCTGGTGCAGGAAGGGAAGATTGTCAAAGACAAGGGGGAGTGGAGAATTCGAAGAACGCGAGTAAGGAAGGAAGCTGAGACATCACAGCAACTTCAAAAATTTTGCCTTGCGACTTGTCGCGGTCATGTGCAAAGCACGTTGATTCTGTTTCTCCTCTTTGAAATCTTTCTGAGTCTAAGCCCCTCCTTCAAACCTATACAACGCGAAGCTACTAGAATGTAGAATTAGAAATACAACTTTACAAGCTAAACGCTACATTGACAATTAAAGTATCGGACAAAATATCAGCCCTGCGCGCTCCAGTTGAGCGCACCGAGCAACGCAGGTATAATGACAGGATGCCGACATTCGCTCTGGATATCGCTCACTAATCGTTCTAGCCATTCCCTCTTCGTCTGTTCTTCTTGAAGTTGTCTCTCCGTTTCCAACAAATTCGCTTGGAGCTCTAGAAAAGACGAGCAACGTAAGAACATCGAGAACATCTGACATCAAGGAATGCGTCACTGACCTTGCAAGCTCTGATCCTGGTACCGATCCACACCACCCAAGTCCAGCAACTGAGACTCGAGAAGCCCTGCCTTGATAGAAAGCGCAGTCAATATCCGCCTCGTATCCCAAAATTCCCGCGTCAGTCGAGAAATCTGTTCGGAATTGGTCCCTGAGACCGTCGAGGTTGGGGCGGCGGCGACTTGGGTAGGAGGAAAGACAATAAGAGACGTAGGCTGAACAGGAGCAGAAACCTCCTCAATCTTGGGTTCCCTGACCGTGTGCTCATTACTACTCTCCTGTGTGTGCTGTACCCTTTCGGCAGATAGGTGGTGTTCGGGGTGCAAATCTACACCATCCGGTTCCTCCGTCTTGCCGTCCGTTAGCCCAGAGCTCTCAACAACAATTCAAGAGATCATATGCACCTTTATAGTAAGAGGATAGTATTCTCGACCATCTATCACGGGCAACAGTGAAGGCTGATGGGCCAACTCAAGAGAATAAAGAGATGAAGATGTCTCTGGGATACAAGACTCTGAGGTTTGATCCCCAGACGGACCCCTTTTCTTAAGTTGTCGCCCAAATGAAGACTGCTCTAGCTGATCAAGAGCAGAATGAACGGATCCGATTTGGTCTACAGAGAGCTTCCTTGATACGAAATCGGCTGGTGCAGTGCCCGAAGGCATTGGTTGGATATTCTGAGTTGTAATCGTAGAGAATGAAGGAAAATCGGAGGTCATTGGACTGTTGGTAAGAATTGGTTTGCCATTACACGATAAAAGAAAAACGGGCGAGCGACTCACGATTGTGATCTCAATTCTATGATTCTTTCCTTTTCTTTGAACGGAGTTTCAGTGGTGAAAGGTGTATCATAGATTCCGTTCGTTGTTCTACGACGATCTTGACCAGGACTAAAACCTCGGGGCTTGTCGAAGTCTCTGCGACCAGACGGAGAGACTGATAGACGGCGATAATTACGGGAATACGGGGACCGTGGTCGAGGGGAACGGGATCGACTTCGGTGAGCCATATAGTCTCTAACTGGCGGTGAAACTGAACGACGTTGATAATATCTCTTGTACGGATGCGATCGAAAGCCGCTTCGCGTCTCTAGATTCAGAATAGCTTTCGACTGAGCTCTAGATGACGGCGGCGATCGAACTTTATGCTCAGTCGCAATGATCTTTTGGCTGGTGAGAAGTTAACCAAGAGAGGCTTATGCACCGGCACATAAATGAGCTCACATGTTGCATGTCATCTTCGCTTTTTGTAGTTTTTCGTCAATGTCCTGAGTACGTATAAGGTTGTTGATAGAACTGTGCAAAGACTAAAAGCGTATTCAGCTATTTTTGGCGCGTTACGATTCAAGTTCGATACACAACGAATCCCTTTGCGTGATCCACCAAAAAGATATAGTATGAGAGGTACTGTCGGTTCGGATACTCGACTCTGGCGGAAGCGGGATCTTCAACTCTTTCAAGTCCGTCTGGAGTCTGGACGTTATTTGCTCGAAATGTAAAGCAGGGTCGCCGAATACCCATTGAGCTTTATCAGGGGCATATGTGATATACATGACTAGCTCAATAGAGGTCGTTGAAGTGTTGTCAGATTGAAAAGGCTCCCGTTTTCGACTGTTGGTACGTTTTTAAGTCCAACCTTCGTCAAACGTGCACATAGATTCATCAAAACTCACGCCTCTGGTACTGCTCGTGGTTTCCTCTCAGTGAAGGATATTCTCAATCTAAATGGCACTTTAGGTATGACGTCCAAACTCCATGGAAAGACTACATACATGCCACATGAATGCTTGGTCTTCCTGTGAATGATGTCTTGATCACGAACGATCACTTTGATTTGAGATTATGAAGATGCTAGAGTTTTCGGGGGGAAATGAGTATGTATATACAAGGAAAGTAATACGGTATGCGGATGCGTACCGATTTCCTCTGCTTAGTCCAGAAAAAACTAACACTATCGAAAGCAGCATCCGTCGAGATGCTTTCCTCTGGAGGATGAGGAAGTTTTAACGCTGCTAGATCCTGACGGAGACGACCAGCCATATCTTTCTGAGGTAGAGACACGAGAGATAGCCAAGCATCATGAGTGTACTCGATCTTGACTACAATGTCAATCATGATGGTTGAAGATAATAGAAAAGAGGTTTGGGACCATGTAAACGGTGGTGATGGTGGTCGAAGTTCAAAAAAGAAAAAGGATCTGCCGGCGCCGGATATCGTATACATCCTCGATAAGGTTCATTGTGACAGTACATTGTAAAAGGAGGTCTTGGGAACTGCTCCCACGTATTGCTCAGTGATTTGCAAATCAACCACATGATATCAGAATCGCCTC
>ML179248.1:35499-146089 GCA_004369135.1 Dendrothele bispora CBS 962.96 | reverse complement strand
TAAGTTATTTCAATGTCAAAATCATCTGGATGGGTGGACTGCATTGTGCACCAAGCTATTATGACTCCAGATGTACAAAAAACAGTCAAATCAATAGTATTGATTCAACCCATACCCGTTCAGATTAACAGTATTGATCCGACCCAGATCAGATGAATGGATATTGATTTAACCCTTTAACAATAGAGACTTTGCGCAGAGCCAACCGTCGCCAACCATTGCGCAGATTTAAATTGAAAGATGATGTCATGCCAAATCTGCGCGCCGGCTGCACAATGGTTGGCTCTGCGCAAGGTCTTTAATATTGCACCAAGCTCTTAGTAAATCTACGCAGAAACCACTAGAGCAACAAGTCCCATTTTTCTCAAAAGCGGACGGGAATGGACAGATCAAAATTTCAAGGACTTTCATCGGAGTCGGGGATTCTGATGTCCGATCAAACTCTGGAGCAGGTGAGTCATATGGCAGTGTTGGAAGTCGCGCCATTAGATCACCTGGACTTGTGAGTGATAATTAGCAGCATGTTTCTCCAGTTCTGACTCCGAGATTCTGAGTAAAAATAAACCCGGGCCCTGACACGACACCACAGCAGCAGAGCCCTAATCAGATGAACTTGACAATCCTGTCTCGTCTTTTTTACTTGATCACCCACACTAAGCAAGGTACTGGCCAAGTGGCCTTCCTCAACCTCACTGATAAATTATTTAGGTCCCCGGTGTGACTGTCTTTATGTCTGAGGAACTGGAATCACAGATGACTGATTATGGAGATACGGAGGCAGCCTATGTCCTTGTTATTCTTCATGATGATGGAGCTCTTCAATGCTCTTGTCCTGGATATTCTCAGACCGGAAAGTCCTGCAGACACACAGTGGCTGTGTCTCTCTTCCTTCAGTTTGGTGAAGCCAGCAACTATATCCGTATGTTATTCCTTCTCCATTCTGTTCTGTCAACTCATTATTGTTACCAAGGCAATGAGACTGTTCAACCCAAGCGTGGACCTGGTTCAAAGGGTCAGCACTTCATCATTCCCAAGTTGAAGGAGCAGGAACGACGGTATGAACGGAAGGATCATTATATCTTGAAAGACATCAACTATATTCTACAACGCACGGAGTTGGAAGGATCGAATAAGCCATTTCCGCATGGGGAGATTACTGTGCCACAAACCCCTATCAGCGACTCAGAGAGGGATTCAGGAAGTGAAGACCAAGGGGAGCCAGATATACAGATGGATAATTCACCCATAAAACAGGGTACAATTACCTTTCTTAAATTTTAAAGATTTCTAAGCATCACTCAGTCAATTTCACAGTGCGCCTTCTGGTCCCCAATGAAGAATCAGAGGAGGTGAAAAAACATGGGAAACAATTTAACACAGGTAGTTTTCAAGCACTGTTACCCCATTTCTGTGTCATGTGTCTAATTCTGGTACCTACAGTATCTCGTGGTCGTCCCAGTAATATTGTGCCTATGCAACCATATCGTGCCAAGCAAAATGCAAGCAGGACTACACCAGTGTTTCAGGAAAAGCCTGGAAGGAAGACTTCACGCCTTCATCCTAACAGTCTTCAAAAAAAGGGCCCAATTGGCATACAAGCTAAGGAAGCAAAAGAGCGGGTGAGTGCTAATGAGTTGAAATTCCTAGAGTAACTCAAATTATCTTCAAACTGTAATAACAGGGTATGGGTATCAGCATGCTGAAGGAGGTACATACTGGGAACCCAGTTGGAAGTGCATCCAAAAAAGTAAGGTACTGCTATATCAATATTACCAACACTTCTCTGATGTCTCAAGAAGACTGCAACTACAATGACCATGACAAAAGTGAAGCAAACATCTGGTGTTGTGTACCCTACTCTTCCAGACTTGGTGTGTTTGTTTAAATGCTTACATATTCCATGTAATAATTATTTTTGGGAACAGGATGAAGAGGAACTCAATCTTGAACTTGAACAGATCAAGAATGAGGGTCATACCAATAATTGGGGGAGTGATGATTATACCTTCAGATATGATGATGTGGATGGCTTCATCCCACTTGTTAATGAACTGGCCAAGGCATGTCAAACCAATGTCCTTTTTATTGCACCATTTTTCCGTGATGCACTTGGCCAAAGATTGATTGAGTTGGGGAGGAACTTATCTTCAGATGAACTTGCTGCACTGGATACAGTTTGTATTATTCACCATTCTGTATTCTCCTCCATTGCTGACATGAGTACGCCACAGGAATTTTTTCGGCCAGGTTCAGAATATGCTCGACTTCTTCGTTATACAGAAGTGAAGCCTGTCCGTATCTATTGCTTTCACTACGAGACTAGCAGAAAGCACTGGATGCTAGTGGAGTGGAATCCAAGCATTGGTGACATCCACATCTATGACTCCCTTGATGAACCTGGAGATATTTTGATATAACTCTTTCGGTCACCGATGATGACCTGGATCACCTGGTGGTTGCGGCCTCATGTTTCCGACATGATAATGAGTTAGAGGTATGTTTATTAACATCACTACTAAGACTGTATTGATCATGGACTTCAGAGATATGACCCAGGGGGCCATGTTGTCTATCATGATCACATGGCAATGCAACGAGATGGAACAACATGTGGGTTCTGGACATGTGCTTTTGCACTATTATGTGCATGTGGTGTTCGGTTTCATTCTAAGCTGATCTCTGAGTTGGTGGCTATGGGCTCAGTAGAACTAAAACAGCTGATGCGTGCAATCTGGTCTTCCTGGAGAACAAGTGACACTGGGCTACAGACACAAATACTACAGCAATTTTTGGCTCGTCTTCATCTTTCCATGAATTTTTTTGAACCCATCTCTGGATATGTATATCCTTCTCTCATTTCATTATTCCTGTATGTCCTGATAACATTTTCAGTGTGCATTGCATCCAGATCTAGATCCCACAAAGGTAACCTTCCTTAGACTTGATATCTTACTTGCTCACACTAAGATACATATATTTAGGAGACCAAACTTGCACATGATCTTTCAGAAGAGGTAAGTGGCTCATTTCTGGATCTCATATTGCATACCAAATACTACTCTCATGTTCTGAAGCACAATACCATCCCCAAGGCTCAAATTGTCAAAGATGTAAGTCAACCAAAGGAAAAGAAACAGGTATTTGCCAAACAAGACCTTATCAAAAGGAAACTTCACTAAACAATTTTTCACAGGCCGTGCTAACTCGCAAGGCTGTACAGAACCTTCAGAATGCTACAGGAATCAAGTTGAACCTGAAATCTGCAAAGGAAGTGTGGGCAGAGCCAGTAAGCATTTGGATTGTCAATGATGAAATAGTGCTAATTTATTTATCAAACCCAGTACAAATCTTTCTCAGCTCAAATTCAATCTGGAAGGATATTTCGGATTGAAGGTATCAACATCTGCATGAAGGATATTGAAAGAATTCAGAATGGCTGGATAAGTGATGAACTCATTACATTCTTTCTTGCACTACATGAGACTGAGTTTACTTCACGTGGAGTTTATACTGTGAGCTCACTGTATTGGAAGAAGCTTGAGCAGCTCATTCTCCCAAGTGGGTCTGATCACAAGGGAGAGTGGGAAGCAGACATGAGCCGCCTAGTGAGGAAGAGAAAGGTATGTTCTCTGCACTTAAATGTTGAGTGCAATCATATGACAGAACTCTAGTTTCCATGGGGTGATCTTAACTTGATGAAGCGATTGCTTGTGCCTATTTATCAACCAGACCATTGGATCATGGCTGTTGTAGACTTTGAGAAGGATTTCATAGCTGTATATAATAGCTTGAATGGAAAATCACAGCATGGTAACATTTTCAAAGTGTGTAGCTCCAAGCATACACTATGTTTTCTCTTTTTGACTGTAATCCTCACACTGTTGCAGATTCTACGAACATGGATCTTGACTGGTGTCAAAGAACGCCTGAACGATAATCTTGTGGTTTCACCAGACTTGAATCTCAATTTTGATGAGTGGAATCTTGAGACCAAGCCCAAGGTGTGTTTTACAATTTTTAACACCATTACATTGACTGAAATTCATGGCTCAGAATCCGGGTTTGCAGAATAATGGTGTGGACTGTGGAGTTTTTGTCATTGGGCACATGATTTTGCTCTCATATCCCCAAGACTTTGACCGGGCACAGATTGGAGACATATTGATTCCTCAAGTGGTCCCAATCTTGCGGTCACACCTTTTTTCAATCATCAAGAATGGTGCAGTGGAGAGTCAAGAAGATATCACCAAAGAGCGCAGAAGTCAACGGCTCATGAGTGGCAACAAGCCCACTGAGAAACCAAGGTATGTAAACCACAATATTAGCTATCTCTGAATTTGACACCCATTACAGTGCTAAATATGATTATCTTCCCAAACATAAATGGGGAGCTGGAAGCTATATGATGGTACCAGTATCTTCTGATCCAGTCTCTGAGGAAGAGCAGTCCGAGTGAAGTGGCAATGCTATCAATCAAGAATAAATTCACATTCTCAATACCTGTTATAAAACAAACTTCTCAGTGTGCTTCTCTCTATGTCAAAGTGCCCATACACAACTGCCAGGTTGAGTAAGATGTGTTTTTATTCAGTATTCAGTGGGTTGGATAGATAGTGTTGACTGGGATGGTCAAGGTTGAATCAGTAGAGATTGTATACACTGGTTGGTTGGATCAATATTGCTGAACTGACGAGATCTGGGTTGAATCAGTATCATTGAGTTACAAGATGATGTTAGCTGTGTCCTCTGATCCTTTGAAAGTGGAGAGATCTCACTGAAGTGACAATATCATGAATGTACTTTTTCTTACTATGTCAAAGTATCATCTATACATGAATGGGTTGGAGAAATTGTCTACACCTGTGGTTGGATCAATATTGCTGAGCTGAGTGGGTCTGGGTTGAATCAGTACTATCAAATTGAAGGTCGGGGTTGAATCAATACTACTGTATCATTTCGATCAAGTGTTCAGTCACGGATCACAGGCCGACCTGAACTGTTCATTTTTCATGGTTGGTCACGCATCACAGACTGATCTGAACACCTGTGACACACCCTTCCATAAACAAAATCAATTTTAACATTAAAATTTTGGCCTGCGGCGCCATGCTTGGTAGACTAAGAGATATTTGCATGGGAAATAAGCTTTATATAGGTATTGAAGATGTAAAGATGCCCGAAATTGGTCCAAAAGCCAAAAAAAAATGAACCATATTGGTAAGTCCATCACACCTCAGGCTGATGATTGAACAAGTGAACAGTTGGTGTCAATGCATCACGCATCACACCCACTGAACACTTGATCGAAACGATACAGTATCAACTTGATGGTCAGGGTTAAATAATTAACATTACAGTCAGTCTGGGTTGGATGAGAATGGGTACAAGTCAGCTCAGGTCATGATTTCTATACCCTGACCCATACATATTGTTGTGCTGAGTGGGTCTTTGTTCAATCAATATCTCAGAGAATATGAATCAAGAATGAATTTGCATTTTCAGTACTTATGGAACAAACTTATAATATCTATATGCGAATTGGTTGAGTAGCTGACAACAACAGTTTGAGTACGGAACTGGACAGCTGGGGGATGTAGATCCATCAGCTGGGCTTTTGGAGCCTGGCGCACGGGCAAGAAAAGGGCTCTTATAGATGGAATTATGTCCAATATGAGGACTACCTCCACGCACAATAAAATGAATCGAGAAAAAGATGAGTACATCGTGGAAAAGCTCGATTTAATTGCTTGCTTACCGGGCCTGGTCTGGCTTGTCAGTTTATCAAATTAATCCGCTTCCCCGCTAAAATAGATACCTGTTTGCGTAAAAGCCCAGTGGGTCTTGTCAGCTTGTGCCAAAACAAGCCAGGTGAGACAGGGTCAATTAAACACATAGTAACCAAAATGCTGGTGGGTTGGATCAATAGACACCTTGCACAGAGCCAACTGTTGCGCAGCCGATGCGCAAATTTGGCTGGATACGACATCATTTTTCAATTCAAATCTGCGCAACGGTTGGCGACGGTTGGCTAAGCGTAAGGTCTCTAATAAGTATTGTTGAATGTCAGGGTTAAATTCCATTCATCTGATCCGGGTTGAAATCATACACACTACGTGGGGTTAGATCAACACTGACATTAGGGTTGTCTCAGTGCTGCCATCGGGTTAGATTAAAATACAGCTGAGGTTGTGTCAGAACTGACTCTGGGTTACATCAGTGTTGAGATTTGGGTTAAGTCAACTTCACGCATTTGTTAAATCAGTTAATCGAGGCATAAACAAGGTTATATTATACCTGTACATTTGGGTTGGATCAAAGCTACGTGGGTGTTACATGAGAGTTCTGACCAAGGTTGAATCAGTACTCATTTACACCTGGGGTTAACTTAAAATGTTGGATCAGATTAGTCTGATGGTAAACACATATTTTGCGTTGCTTTTCCTGCTTTGTTACCGCTCGCTGCGCTGTTCCTGCTCTCTTATTGCTACTAGAAAAAATCGAACGGGTAGTAGATTGCCTCATAGTACTAGTACTACCTACGAATTGTATGAAATGTATATACGAAATGAGAGAAAGAGATCGACGCAAATTTCACCGAGTAGCGGGCTCTGCCGCGTGTTAACGCTTTGTTTTGAGACTTCACAGATAGTGTAGCAGCTGATAGAGCAGGTGCTGTTGAGTCTGGGCGAGACTTGATTTCAGACTGCATAGACTGTGCGACAGCTGATGGAGCAATTGCTGTTCGGTCTTCCCAGAGCTTTGTTTCCCCGCAGCGGACCATGTAGCAACTGATGCAGCAGCTGCGACTGAGTCTTTGTGAAGGTTGATCTTTAGAATACGCAGACTATGCAGCAGCTGATGGAGCAGTTGCTGCTGAGTCCTTTTTGGGCTTTATTTCCGGATCTCATAGACTGGCCAGCAGCTGTTGAAGCAACTGCTGTTGAGTTTTTTCAGGGCTTGATCTTCAGATCTTACGGGCTGTGTAGTAGTTGATGCTGCAGCTGCTTTTGAATCCTTCCAACACTTTTTTTTGCACTTCAGCTTTGCGTCAGTCTATATGTCTAATGGATTCCAAATCTCTATAATATGATTCATTGGTATCTAACTTTTGGAGAGAATATTTATTTCAATTTTATGGTGTCTAACTCTTGGACCAAAGACTTGATTTTAGGTATGTAAATCTTGAACGAAAGAATTGATTCTTTGGCAGGTAAGTCATGGACCAATCTAACTCTTGAGCCAAAGACTTGATTTTTGGTATGTAAATCTTTGGACCAAGGATTTGATTCTCTGCGATGTAACTTTTTAGAGCAAGGATTTGGTTCTTTGTCATGTAACTCTTGGACCAAAGGAATGATTCTTTGGGATCTAACCCTTGAGCCAAAGATTTGGTTCTTTGGTATCTAACTCTTTGATCGAAGCAGGTTTTGGACATGGATTTTGCGGTTGTCTGACTTGGAGCAGAGAATTGAGTCCATGATCCAAGTTACAACTGACATCACGGGCGCATTATTTGTACAGAATTAACTCCAGTTTGTAAAAAATTTGTACATTGGTACGATAGTTTGGCAAGTAGATATGGCATCAACCAGGCACAACACAACGACAGCTGCCGAAGCAACTGCAGCTCAGTGCAAATGTCGCTGAACAGTTGTGCCATGAAGACGACCGAGCAGCCGCTCTGGCGGCTGTTTAAGTGACTGCTGACGATTCAGATCCACCGGAATTGTAACCCCATGGCAGCTGCCGTTAGGAACCGCACCCAGTGGTTTACTTAACGGTGTGTTCAGTGACTGTATGGTATCCTAACCATCGTCTGTGATCCAGAGCTGCATTCACAGGAAGTGGTGCCGGGAATTTCCCTGTTGCTTACAGTATAGATAGCGCAAACGTTGGCGTTTCAGGGCAGAGTAGTCCTGCCCAAGGAGCAACCTTTGCGCTTTTAGCGTTGAGCATGCCCAATCAAACCATCAAACTGTCATCTGCTACAACGACAACGATAACGTCTCCTTTGAAATCCAATGTAGGGGTTATTGCCGGAGGCATAGTAGGAGGGTTGGTTGGGTTAGCTGTATTACTTATAGCAGTGACCCTGGCTGTCGGACGGAGGAGAAAGCTAGACCGGCAGAAGGGCTCGAAAGAGATGCAGGATACGGCGATCTCGGCACACCCAGAAAGTAACCAGTTGAGACAAGAAGTAGAGGGCCTGAGACGAGAGATGCATGATTTGAGAATCCAAGTCGGAGGATATGAGAGTCCGCCTTCATATCGATCGTTATCCCCGACCCTGATGATAGGAGGAGAGAGACTGAGGACCTCGAACATTTTTGGCCCGGCTCCCACTTCCGTTATGATCGGGGACCGTCCGACGACGAGAGAGGAATAGTAAGTTCGTAATACCACCACTGTGACTGTTATACATATATAATCAATTGCTAGAGATTGTATTGAACTAAATTTTACTGTGTCAGAAGACTCCGAAGAACACCTTTTGTTGAGGTTTAGAATATAAGCCCACGCTCGCCCTAAATGGTTGTCTCAAAACACCACTATGGAGCCAGGAGGAATTACTGTTTGAGCAAAAGGAAAACAATCCTCAAACTAAGATAGAACCCATCAACTTCAACCATTACCTTTTATAAACTTTGCAACACTGATGAATGGAGCTCCTGGTTACGAGGCCGACATTAGGAGGATGAAGTAAAGTGGGCCATCGCTGCGCGTGGCAGGTACGAGGCCGGTAGCTTATCTTTCAGTTCAAACTATCTACGTTCAGAGGGAGGTTGCGATGTTGAGTGTTTGTTGGATTTTCGGGTGTTGTGCGGCAACGTGATGATGGTCAAGAGAAAAGCAACACCATCACGAAATGCCAGCGACTGTTTAATCCCAAGGACCAGAGAATACGTGGGCAATAAGAACGTGATAGATACCTAACATTGGGGAATGGGCACACTATCGAAACAAAAAAGTCAATATTATATACTCAAGCCGCTCATCGAGGGACCAGTCGACTCTTCGAAGATCCCCGTCGAAGGTCGTCTAGCAAGTTCCATCGCTTGCTCAACAGTCGGTGCTATGGTCCACCCTGCGATCTCAGCGAGCCTCAGGAGGAACTCGTCGGTCCATTCGAAGTCAGGGTTGGCCTGCTCGATCTGCCACAGCACTCTGGGGACGTCCTTCATCATGCCTCGCAATACGACCACTTCTGGTTGATGCGTTGCATCATTGCTTGGGCCTCTGTTTCCATGTTCTGCTGCATAGACAATAACCGATTGAGCTGAGACACGATGACTGATTTTAAAGAAAGAAAAGTTAGAGTCAGATATTAAGAAGAAGAAAGAATAAAAAGGCTTATGAGGAGCCGACTCAACGACTTGACGGCTAGAGGCCATCGCGATTTCTTCTTTCTCTTCAAAAGGATACTTTTTTACCACATTACTAACGCTCAAACTGCTGCAGCCGCTTTGCTGCCACTTTCAATGTGAGTCTGATACCAGTTTTTGGATATTTTGTCATTGATCATATCGAATCATGAGCGTTTGGAACTGTCAGAACGTAACACCTGAGTGACAGATTGTCGTCTTGACAGTCTCTTCGGACATCGATCATCCAATCTTGTCAGTTGATACATGTACAGCTAACTGCGAGTTTTCGTTCGCTAGAAAATTTGCTTCATTTGTGAAGAGGCCTCAAGGCTCACGCGCTAGTAATCCCTAATCAATTTTAGAATCAATTTTAGTATGTGCACCGCTCCCATCTTCTCGAAAGCACTCGATGATTTCCTGGGGTTCTTAGACATCGGTCAATCGGACAAGGGTCGAATAAATTTATATTATTGATTGGAATTAAAGACAAAGAGCTCTAAGGGTAGAATTGTACTCGGAGCTCGAGGTGATTTCTTCCTTGAACAATTGGATATCTACGAGCCCGTAAGGAACGACAACACTCAGAGAATACGATCCCTTCCACGATTGGGAGGCTGTAATATGTCTTCATAGAATCAAAATAGTCACACAAACCTCCTTCTGTCATTGCATCCCAGGAATCACTGAACCCTCCTTCCCTACGCTTTCCAGGGAAATAGATGTCTGTACATTAAATTTGCCAGGACAAAATGGTCTAAGACTTTAGAGTGATACCCCGGACAGTACCTCTTTGGCATGACTCGGATATCGCCAGCGATGAGCTTGAAATGGATCGTGACTGAAATATCATAGATCAGTACTAGTCTGTACCGGGCTATAATAGTGCAAACAACGGTATTCTCTAAGGTATCCAGGCTATGATCACTATGATCACTATGAAGTAGATGTGAGCTGCGCAGTAACGGCATCTACTGTTAACAGATGCTTTAAACTAAAAATTAACATCAGAAATACCACAGCTAGTGGCAGACAGATTTCTGATGCTCCGATGGACCTCTTGAATTTAGTCTTTTTCTGTCTTGATGTGATCCACTGACGCTCTTCGCTTTGTTTCAAGGTTTATTAGAGAACAGTATACATACGTAGTCACTCTCAAGAAGATCTGCCTGATGAGACAGAGCGGTAATGTCAACGAAGATTGTGATGAGTCCCGAGCTGCATGATGAAAAAATTTTAGACCCTGTTCAAGGCCATGAGGAGTCAGTCGCCATCGATATGTCTCCCATGGACGGCAATTCGAAGCGAGCTGATGGTCGTCAGTTGTTAGCAAGGGATGCATAAAAGAGGCGTGGAGTAGTCAGTGAAAGAAGCAAGACTTTGTAATAACCCATTCGACCAGCTGTCAGCTGCGAGTATGTCGTTCTCGATGACGGCGGAAAGAATGTGCGTACTACGGGGTTTCTCTGTCCCTACTCATTCTGGTGCTTTTTCTGACAATATAGTAACCTCTCAGGTTTGGACCACTGTTGATCGGGGTCCTTTTCAATGCAATCTTGTTTGGAGTAAGTGGCTGAAGAGTCTTTTGTAAAACCTTCAATTTGATTAATATAACCTTTTTATTAGGTGCTTGCAGTGCAGGTAACGTAATCGAGTGCAAATCTACGTATATCAGTAATTTAATTGTTTTTGTGAATATGGCTATTTAGGCACATCTTTACCTCAACTGGAACCGCAGGTATGATTATTCAGAAATCCCTCAATTGAGTGGGACAGCTAAAAAATTTCTTTTAGCGGCGAGCGATGGACTCGTTATCTCGTTAGTTATGAACGGACTGCATGAACGTATTTTGACATATGGGTTTCCGATATTATCTCGATAGGTCATCATCTTACTCATTCTCGAAACACTTAATACGGGTATAGACTTTGCTATGGTCTACCAGGCACTGTTGAAAAATTTCGGTTCGTGCTAGAATTGGATTTCTACAAAAAAAATCTCGAGTTCTTACTTTCCCTTTAGGACAACTGAATCTTGATATTCCATGTGGGTAGTGACTGAAATTGGTTTTATACATAATAGTGAACTGATCATCTCTTACATGGTTCACAGTACTCGCTGCTAGTATGTACTTCTTTCTTATTTGTCAAGTCCTCACACTGAATACCATCGTTGTTACAAGACCCTATTCTTGTAGTCCGTCTATTTATTATCAATCTATCCGGATCCGACAAGTGAACTTAACCTACTCCTTTCACTTACTTTCTTCTAGTCTTCCATCTCTACGCTCGTTCAAATCAATTACGCATGGCGCATTCGCATTTTGACCAGGTCCAATATCTTGGCCGGGTTCATTTTCATCCTGGCTTTGATTTCTTTCGCTTCGAGTATCTGCGGAACAGTGTTCACCACACTTCATTCTAACTGGGCGGATGGCTTTGACAAAAGTGTACTCAGCTCCCTTGTTGCATGGCTGACGACGTCGGCAGTATGTGATGTCATTATAGCCATTGTAATGGTCTTTTTCTTGGTGAGTGTTTTCTCTTTTTCGTTTCTTGCTTTTTCACTGGGGCTGATTGGGATGAATCTTGGGTTCTGCAGACAACGCACAAGAAAGACTCGATGCCAGGTGTTATGAAATCTGTTGTGAACAAAATCATCATTCGTTAGTCCTCAATTTTTGTCGATGCTCTCTCTCGTTTTCTCACCTTCAAAACCGACTGCAGTGATTATCCAAACTGGCGTTCTTACATCCGTTGCTGCTGTTGCCGATATTCTTACGTTTACTTTGATCGAGGTGCATATTTCAAGACACTCCCATCCTACTTCATCATCTGATGTATGATTTTTTGTATCTTGCTTGCAGGAATCTACGTTGTACGTCCATTTCGCTGTGTATATAAGCTGCACCAAATCATTGACATGCTTGAAAATGGCAGCCAATTTATCTGGGATTTCTCAATTTCAAAGTTATACACTAATTCTTTGCTATCAATGTTAGCATAGACTCTTCGTCTGTTAGACTTTGTCAAAGCATAACGCTGATCATATTTCATAGGCTTAATGCTCGTGAAGAGTGGAGCAAGACACTCAGCGCTCAGAATGACGCCGAGAGCGTCAGTGACATGTCCTTTGTCCATCGGGATGGGCTTGCGGATAGCGAAGAAAACTCGAAGCATCAACAATGATGTAAATTTTCTCTGTATGGACCCCAAAGTTATATATAAGATCAATTGATATTTGTAAAAAAGAAGTGTGGTTCTTATTATCGAAAGAAACGTTGGTTTGTGTACATTACGAGGCCGAATGAAATGAAGGACTCGTTCTTACTAAACTCGAGTTGCACAGTGGCTGTGTCCTCATGGAAACATGATTGAGCGGCATGACGCAATGCGCATCACAAAGTCTGCTCGGTAACAGATGCCGGGACTAACGCCTCGTATCTGCCACGCGCAGCGATGGCCCCACTTCATGACGACGATAGGTGATTGTGCAGAAAGAAAAGCTACTCAACCGAAACATAGTCTGGTTTGTGAAGGATATGGATTCACCATGTGCCATCAAAAGAAAAAGGCCATCGCTCCGCGTGGCAGATACGAACCATGCTAATGCAACTTTTGTGCCGGACAGGATGCCTAAAGGGGGATATTACGGCACAGCCACTGCGAGCCAGCACTTGACACTACGGGCAAGAACGACTACTCCGGATTGGAACATTGTCAGAATATTCTAAGATTATTTTAAATGTTCTTGTTGATTTTCCGACTCAGAACATTTTCGGATTATTTTAAATGTACCGAAAATGTTCTTGATGATGTTCCGATCGGGAACATTTTAAATGTTCTGGACAAGAACATCCTGTCCGCATTTTGGGCACATGAGGCTCAATCCCGAAGAGCCCATGGGACCCCACGGCATAGGATTCTCTCCGGTCCGGGCTATTTATGACTATACACGTGCTGAGTTGTGTCATGTGTTCTTCCTCTTTCCGGCTTCGATCCATGTTTGGGAAAGCCGCGGTTTTCAAAAATTGTAGCGCTGATGATCAATCACACTAATAACTCCGTGGTAAAGTGGTTAATGGTACCATATTGATGAGGGTTCAATTACTGTTGCTGGCAAATTCTTTTGTTGCTCTTCCATAGTCTTTGGTACTTTAATTCTATATTCATCTTAAATCTTACTGTGGATGAATAAATTTATTCCATCTGGAGTTACTGTTTTACATGTACATACACAATCAATTACACATTTATGCTCTGGAAAAAGTGTGTAAGTCATAATACATATCTATAGCTTTGGGATAATTTTACCCTTTGTTTTTAAAGTTTCTCCTATTACTCTGTCCAGGACAATTGTACATACTTGACACTCTCTCATTCTCTTTCCACTATTTCCAGTCAATTGTTGAATCTGAAAGGAGGAAGAAGTCCAAGATTGTTTTTGTGACCCAAAACCAAGTAAACTGGTGCTAGGAACAGTAGAATTTACCATGCCATGCATATTGTAATCTGAAAAATTTACATGAATCTGGCTTTCCATAGTAACAGTTTGTGAACCAGCTGCAAAAGGTGATGTTTCTAGCTCATCTGCCATGAATATTTCACTGAACTGTCTTTTTTTCCTGTCATTGAATGAAGTGACTCTAGATGTACCAGATATATTAAATTCAACAGTTTCTTGTGCAAAAAGTATGGGACTGGCAGAGGATGATGGGGGTAAATGTAGATCCATCAATATCATTCATGTTTCCCATTTGATCAGAGGCTGGATCATTGGCCAAGATAGCTTGATCATTCTCTTGAAACTGAGTTGCAGGACATAAAGGCTTAGCTAGCTGGCACAAGTGTATGAGATACATAATTTGCAGTGGGAGCATAGACACAGTCATAATGTAGTTGTCTTTGTGTTTGTGATTCTATCAGTGTCTGTCTTGTCTTATGATATTGGTTCCAGATTGTGCAATAATGCTCAAGATGTTCAGATAGCTTATAGAATACATTATTCTTTGCACCTTCAGCCTGTTCTGGCTACCATTTAACCATTGACATAAAATCTAGTTTCTTGAGACTTGCAGACCATTGACCACCAGCCTTTACTGCACCATGAAATAGCTCATATTCCTCCTTAGTAGTATGAACTGAGGTAACTGCAGATCTGACTTCTTGAACATGTGCTAAATAGCCATACAAATTCCTTGATTTTTCAGACAGCCTAGGTGTATGAAGCTCTGATGGATAGATAGGCCTCATGCTTTCATGCTCTCAGAGACCAGATAATAATATGGAGGCACATCCCATGGTCCAGCTTCATATCAACAACATTGAAAGGATTTACACAGCACAAATAAGCAGTGGTCACTCAAGAGCTTCTTGCATTTTTACAATGAACACACTGGACAGATTCAATAGGTTCAATTTAGTCTCCATCAGTCTGATTGCTCTGCTTCTGCAACATGACAAGAATATCAAGAAAGAGGATGAGATTGATTTAAAATCAAAGAGAGCAGCTCAACTGTGATGGATAGGGGAGTCACAGGCTGCTGAGGTGCAAGTTATGTCTGTAAAAGAATGTTTCAATGAGGAAGGGAATATCTCTCAATCTGAAGCAAATATACTGGAAAGGTGCTTTAATCTACTATTTTCAGGAGCAATATGAAAAAGCCATCACCATGAATCAACAAGCTCAAAAGTATCTCAAACAAAGTGTCAATGGGTTCAATGCTGATTCAATGAGCTGGCTTGGAAATATTTACTATATGCAAGCCAGGTTCAAAGAAGCCACTGAAATGATCTCAGAAGCTCAGCAGTTATTTCAAGAAATTGGAAATGAGCTGGGAGTTGCAGAGTGTCTGGAAAGGCTTGGGGATATCTATGCAATGCAGGACAAATATGATGAGGCAATCTAAATGTTATCAGATGCTCAAAAACAGTTTAAGACTTTTGGGAATCAGCTGCAAGCTGCAGAGTGTCTATGGAGTCTTGGGGAGCTTTACAGAATGCAGAAAAAACATGATGAAGCAACTGAAATGGCATTGAGAGCTCAAAAACAATTTGAGAAAATTGGAGACAAACAAGGAGTTGCAGACTGTTTGGGGACCTTTGGTGATATTTATATGGATCAAGCACAATATGATGAGGCTGTTGATATGTTCTCAAATGCTCAGATGCAATATCAATGTATCCGACTCTATCGGGAGGATTGTCGATGCTGCATGGTGCTATCAATGTCTTGGGAGCTTATAGGCTTCAAGGGCAATATGAAAAGGCAAAGGAGGCATTTACTGAGGCATCGCAGCTCTTTAAAGGATTCCAAGGAGAGAAACATTACATTGGATGGACTTTGTTGGAATTTGGCTATCTTTTTTTTGATATGGAGCATTTTGCATAAGCCAGGAGGAGGTATGAAGGGGCAAGGAATGTTTTTGATTCACATGGACAACTTGAGAAGCAGGTAGATAGATGTTCTGAGGCACTTGCTAAGCTTGATGATGCTGAAACCTCTGGATATATCAGTAAATGACTTTTTATACTCAATAATAATAATCCTTGCATTCATTTATGTGTTGATTTTTCTGCCAGTACCTTGCACATAGTCCAATAAATATATCAAAAACATTTTGTGAAACCTTTCAGAAAGTTATTTTTGTACTTGTTTGTGAATTTCCTCAAATAGTGTACATATTTTTTATTTATTTAGAATGGCAAGTAGGAATGGCTCATCAACTGTTGCCAGCCCCCAGGCTACAGGAACAGTGACCAACTTGGGTGAAAGAAGCTGGAGTTTCCAATGCCTGATTCGTGATACTGAAGGGTCTTGACAAACAAGACCACATGACTCGGGTGACGATCAAAAATCTCTATTTGTAGCCTTTGTAAACCACGATAAGATAATTTTAGCCCTACTATTGCTGATAGGGAAATGTAATTGACAGAGATATGTAACTCAGGCAAAATTTGAAGATTTCATTAGCTTTACGTCTACTTACAAGTTCGGGGATTTTTTCCAAGATAGTTTATATCAACTTCAGTTGATCGTCATGTTGTCTGTCTAGGAGAGACTAGATAGTTTATATCTATTTCATGTTGACTACCAAGTCTGAAGTAGTTAAGTAAATCCAATGATGTTGGAGTGGAATAATACATTGTAATTTTGTTGTGGAATCAGTGTGACAGGTGTTAGCTCTCAGTCAAGACATAGACAAAGATCATGAATTTTGACTCGGAATCAAAGATAATAGTGTTTGTATCACATTAGAAGTAGTGGTATGTGAAGGATGATAAGATATCAAACCAAAATCTGAAAAAATTACCACCATGAATGTGTGACAGGGGCGATTACATTCCTTGTCTTGCTCGGACATTGCCCAACACTCTCAACACTTGTCTAAAGAATCTGGAACAAATCAGCTAAGAGATTGTAAGCTCTAAAAATCAAATGGTATATTTTTTGTAATGGTAGGATCAAGGATGAAAGCCTGACTGGCAACATCCAAATTTTAGCTACAAATTACATATATGTATCTGCAGTAGTATCAACCATTTCTGTCTGCATCCACAACAACCCTGTGACCAAAATTCCAAACAGTATAAGCAGGCTAACCAGGAAGTGTTCTTGGTGCACTGCATGGGTACTCCATGGGTAAATTTGAGCCAACCCATACCCGTACCTGTGAAAAACCATCCCCTTGTGGCGGGTATGGGTAGCCAATGGTTTTGATGGGTGTGGTAAAAACCCATCAGTCTCAGAGTCAATATTAATCAGGATCCATAGCGTAGGTACCTGTATGCACATTTGATAAATAAAATTGTGGCTGTATGTTAATTTCCCAATTTAAAATACTTTCCATAGTCTGACTGCTTGGCTCTATAAACAGAAAATGGTCCAAGAAAGTAGACAAATTTATTTCTGCAGAAATATTGATTCTTCTATGCATTAATTCCAGTTATATTTAGTGTTTCTTATGGTAATGATCAAAGTTATGCTTATTGCAGGCTAGTATCCAGCTATTTCAAGTTATACATGGATCATAGTTCCATTTGGTGATTACTGAGAAGAATATCAAAGAATCATTTATTATGACTCAATTTTCCACTCATTCACGTGGCTCCGTGAAGGGAAAATGTTGCAATCTACTACAAAATATTAAATGTACAAAAACCTAAACTTGTTTATGAACAAAATTGGTGCATTTAGATTTTTTTAGGGTCAACTGCAGGTACATCTGTAAGGGTACAGGTTGACTCGGGTTTGTAAGTTTCCACCTGTACCCATACCCACTGTACCCTTACCCGCCACCCATGGCGACCCACCTAACCCGTGCAGTGCACTAAACTGTGTTCTGGAAGGGTAAAAATATGGGAAAGTGTACAGGAGAGATTTATAGTAGAGCACGTCAGGGTGAGTGCTAAGCGATCAAAATAGTTACTTATGTGAGATTAGGAGAGGTGTTCAAAACAACAGACTGAGGCTAAGATTGTTGCCTTAAACACCTGCACAAATGGACATAGCATGGATGATTATTGAGGGTAACATCTGGGAGGGAATGTGAGTGTGGTGAGCAGGGGTTGGCTGGCACAAATTTTGACAGTACATAAGTGTGTTTGAGGCAGCCAGGCCACTGTTGGTGAGTGGAGCTTGACTTTTGACAGTATGTAAGCAGCTTCCCTGGTAGAGGCAGTCAGCATAGTGGGAAAATGATGACATTGACATTAGGTAATTTGAGTTTCCAACCCTACTAGAAACAAACTAATCATTTCACTTCATTACACAGTTAATCAGTGACCGACCAAGGCAAAAAGCTGTGTGTAAAGATGATTCCTCCTTTCAAAATTCAGTTTGGCCTCATAAACCAGTAAGGCTGACTTGTGGCAATGCTGCATGAAGTGAATACCACCACCTCAGGCACCCTCTACACTACTCCATATTAGGCTGCACTTTCCACACACCAATGCACCCTATGGGGTGATCATTCCATGAAAATTCCTTCTGTAGAAACCCATATTATAGACTCAGTCACCAATACAAAGTAAGTGAATTACATTCATATGTACCTATATTATAGACTGAAAGGGTTTATCGGTATAGGTACTAATAGAAAACAGTCATGATGATATACATACCTCAGTCACCAATACAAGGTAAGTGAACTAGTAGATGTGGGCCATCGCTTCACATGGCAAGTATGAGGCCTGGTAGTTATTGATGAGCTTTCACATACAATACAATCCTGGCATTTTTATGTTGAACATGATTAAACTGTTTTAATCTCTGAAATTCCAGTGAAATTCCAGTTTATTTGGAACAAAATTCATGCTTGACTCCAAATGACTCTGCCGACTTGAGTCACGAGTAAAGCCACGACTCAAAAACCGGGTCAACTCAGCAACTAGCCGGAGCAGAGTCGAGTCATGTGCAACACTATCTCCAAATTTACTGTTGTTTTTGTTTGCTGGTAGAAGGTAGTCAATGTTGCTAGCTTAGTGTTTGTGTTGTCTTCATTTTGCAAAAAATAAATGGATCAGTAAGGAGGGATGATACAACCACTAGTTTGACCAACTTTCAGAAAATTATGTTAGTGAAGACCCTTATGCAGATATAGCAGATTTTATCTATGCACCTCTACAGGACTTTCATTACTCAGTAGATATACTAAGCTCCAGTACATATAGCTCTAGCTTTTGGTTAACAGCTTGGGAATAGCTATAACCCTCAGTTTCCCTCAGTATCTAGGCTCAAAACTATGTTATTCACATAATTATTATCGGATTTTGAGCCTAGAACCGTAAAACATCAGGAAAATGTCTTTTAGACCAGGGACCATCACAAGATTCACCTGGGCCTACCCTGGCACCCTTGTGGTACCATGGCTGTCAGGGGTGCCATGGCACACTCTCCATTTGATCAAAAATCCCTGGCTCCCTTTAATAATCTTTTGGTAGCCTCAGGATAGTCCTGGGGTAGTCCTAGGATAGTCCTGGGACAGTCCTAGGGTAGTCCTGAGACAGTCCTGGGGTAGTCCTGGGACAGTCCGGGGAGTCCTGGGACAGTCCTGGGGGAGTCCTGGGACAGTCCTGGGGTAGTCCTGGGACAGTCCTGGGGGAGTCCTGGGACAGTCCTGGGACAGTCCTGGGATAGTCTTGGAACAACCTCAGGAGTGCTCTGGTTTATGCTATTAGATGGTCAATTGTCCATTTCTGGTCACTGCTTTCATATTGAAAAGTGAATCAATTCAAGATATATTATGACAAGCTAGTACGATGTACAAAAGGTATCTAACCAGAAACAGTATAAATACAGGCATCAACAATGGGGATAAGGGAAAGAGAAGAGGAAGATATGAGAATGATGAGAAGAAAAAAAAGACAACCAATAAAGCTGAGCTAATACAAGGAAATGAGCATAAGGTTAGCATGAGCTAGACAAGAAGGGAAGAACACGCACCCAGTGACCCAGAACCAGTAATCATGATGACTCAACAGTGAAAAAGAACCAGGATACTCAACAGAGGATGAAGTCAGTAGGAGAAAGACAGCAGGAGAAAAGAACACACCCCAGAACACACCCCAACCTGAGCGAAAGCAACCATGATGACTGAACAATGAAAGAATGACAGAGGTGACATGTAGAGACCATAAAAGACTCAATGAAGCTTCCCAAAGGACATATAGGCACTTAGAAGGTGAAAGAGAACTCAGAAGGGATGATGAGTGTTAAGAAGAAGAAAGAAGAAGTGGGGAATTGTGACGAAGTTTTGAACATCATGTGACTTTTGAACATCACATGACTTATGGCTGAAAGAACATCACATGACTTATCACTGAAAAAGGAAATGAAGACGTCGTCTGAGTCCTAGTTTCCTTTTTGGGCTGTCTGGACGTCCTTCATAATTTATTGGTGGAGGTTTCTTGTGCTCAGTTAGAACAATATCAGTATAAAATGTTTCCTTAGAAAAATCTCAAGGGTAGACAGACAGTCTCGGGGCAGTCCTGGGACAGTCTTGGGGCAGTCCTGGGGCAGTCCTGGGGCAGTCCTGGGGCAGTCCTGGGACATTCCTAGGACAGTGATGCTTCTGGGACAGTCTTGGGACAGTCCTGAGACAGTCCTGGGAGTGTCCTAGGGCAGTCCTGGGAGTGATTATGAAGCAGCCCTAAGGCCATCATGTAACAGCCAGGGCTGTTGTGGTTGACCTGGGCTACCAGGGCCTTTAAGAATAACCAGGGGTACATCCTGACTATCACTGGTGCAACCATGGCCTAGAGGCTTTTTCCTGATGAAATGGCTTGTCAACGTGAACCCAAGTGAAAAACACACATGACCATATCTGGCAAGAGCAGGGTGGATTTTCTCATGATCCGCTTCAATATGGTGCAAACAGGTCTCACAGAGATTTGGTCTAAAAGTTGTCATTTCAAAGTATCGGATCATATGAATCAAGCCAATGCCATCAAAAAGCCATCTTCTTTCTTCAAATTATCACGGACTGCTTGAATTCAGCATACTTCACAACATAAGAAGTTCTGAATATTGTCTAAGTGTCCATGTCACACTCCTTTCTCTCTTGCCATCTACCTTGCATGAGTTTTCCCTGAGTTTCATTATTCTTGGGCTTCCTCACTCTCAAGATCTAGAGTTCCAATAGGTTCATGTGTGTATACACAAGGCCCTCTCACACTTTGCATAGCCCAAATTTTTGTGCACAAGAAATGTGACAAGAAAAGTATCAAGAAACTTGAATATCCTTTGTGCCACTCAGAAAAGTAAACAAAGAATAACATCAGGTAATTTGTTTCTCAGACAGGAAATACATTGTTTCTTGGAAAGATGTGTTTCCTATACAAGAAATAAAGAACATCCTAGGAAAATGTGTTTCCTAGACAAGAAATACATTGTTTTCTGAGTGGTAAACTCCATCTTTCCTAATGCCTTTCTATTCACATTTCTATTGCAGCAAAATTTGACCCCTGCAAAGTGTCAGGCTTCTGAGTCCCGACTTGCTTCTCTGACTGGTTTTTATCCATGTGGTATGTGTTGTGCCTTTCTTTTGGATGCATATACTCATACACAACACACACATAGTGACTTTTTCAATTGCTCAAGAGCATAACGGACATACATACTCATCAAAGGAAATGGGCCATTGCTTGCGCATGGCAAGTACGAGGCCATAAACTGTGTGAGCAATTATGAGGTAATGATAAGATAAGATTTCCCAAATGGAGAATACATGTGGGAACCAGCCAGCCCAAGTTTAGTAAGGATGAGACCTTCGTAAACTCCGGCCTCGTAATATACAACACACATATAGTAACTTACTCTATTTTTCAGGTGCCTTCTTGCAATGCTGCCTTTGTAGAGTTCCGATTTCATGTGTGTATGCGAGTGCCGACTTACTTCTCCTTGTTTGGTATGTCCATTGTTGTGTCTTCCTTTTTCAATGCATATACTCACACACAAAACACATATAGTTACTTGGGAACACATACAACCTGTGTACAGTCCTACTTTTTACATACAGCCTCAGACGGTTATGAAGTTGAAGTGGGCCATCACTGCGTGTGGCAGATACAAGGCCAAGTTTTTGACTGCTGTGATGAAGTGGCCCAACTCTGGACGGAATCTTCCATGTTTGACTCCAAATGGGGATGGCACACGGTTTCGACACAGCCACCTGCTGCAAGCTCAAGTCGAGTAAGGACAAGTCCTTTGTAAACTCCGGCCTCATAATTGTGGTAGGGCCAGATGGCCTACCAGTAGATTCACCCATTCATATATTTTCCAACCTTCAACCTACTTCGATTGATAGTATATTTTGCTTTCTATGTACTTGAAGCACTTACTATTATATTTACGCTTACTCATTCTTTGATTGTCACCAGGTACTCACTAAATAGTCCAGTCCTAATTGAGCATCCGTCCCACTCTGAATAGGAAGCGCCTTGAGCAAGCGCTTGAGGATTGGTCAACCTCTTACCTATGTTGTGTTTTTGTCTAGTGGAGTACCGATGTGAGTGAAGGATTGCGATTCGAATGGCGAGTATCCCAACAACTCTGAATCTTTTTCACATGATAATTCTACATTTATACACTTCAATACACTCTACCTCCCTTCTCTTTCATCTGTTACTCCCTTTTATTGATGTATTCACGTTGTTCCTGTTCCTTGGTTCTCTGGGGTGAGCACACAGACCAACTGTAGTACTATAAATGTTGTAAAAGTCGTAGTAGCGAAAATTACCCCTCTTTTGGTCACTTTGAGCCTGAGCCTGAGCCCTTTTTATTTTTACCGAGCCCCCTTTTTGTCTCCTTTGAGTATAACGAACATTCTCTCGAGCCTTGTCACTTATTACCACTTCATTAGACCTCCGTGTGAGCCTCGTGTACCGGTTATTTCCTAATTAGGTGTGTATTTTATCTTCCATGAGAGTATTAACCTTCTACACATACAGTGTATCTACGTGTTCTCTCGCTCTATCCTCTTTCCTCCCTTACCCTCTCTGCCGATCCCTGACTTGATCTTCTGCAGCCCTTGCTTGGGTTAGCCCCTCCTTCCATATTATGTGCAAGGTACTGGCAGAAAAATCAACACGTAAATGAATGCAAGGATTATTATTATTGAGTATAAAAAGTCATTTACTGATATATCCAGAGGTTTCAGCATCATCAAGCTTAGCAAGTGCCTCAGAAGAGTCAGAACATCTTGTGGAATAAGTACTCAGTAAGTTGTACGAAGAGTACAACGTCTTTATTAATCACCTGTGGAATAAGTACTAAAGTACTGATAAGTATAAGAAAGTAAGGAAAGGATTTAATGGGGCTCACCTCAGTAAGTTGTACAAAGAGTACAACGTCTGAGGTGCTGCTATCCCCTGTAGGTAACTTATATACTAAATTAGGAGTCCGATCGTAGTAACTACGCTTGTTCGTATCGGATCGAATAAGGAAATAAATGAAAAGGAGTTCAAGTATGTATGAAACTATACTACCAGACGAATCGACGGCTTGAACAGTCCGTAAGTAACTAAAATAAATCCAACACTCTCCCTCAAGCTGGAGAGAGTCCAAGCTGAATAGCAAAATGCTTCGCTTTGATACTAGGCAACGCCTTAGTCAAAGTATCAGCCACCATGTCCTTTGTAGGACAATACTCCAACCTAATCTTTCCTTCCTCAATCACGTATCGGATATAATGAAAACGAATGTCGATATGCTTCGTTCTTCCGTGGTATTGATGATCGCGAGAGAGGGCAATAGCGGCTTGATTATCGGAATTAAGTAGAGTCAGGGATTTGAGAATGGATTGGGTTCGAATACTTGAGAAACGAGAGAACAGATCCAAACTCCTTCTTTGGCAGCCTCGGTGGCGGCGACATATTCCGACTCGGCAGTAGAGAGAGAAACTAGAGTTTGTGAGCGGGAAGACCAACTAACCGCTCCGCCATCAACCAAATAAACATACCCAGTGATAGACCTTCTATCATCGTTCATACTACCATCCACATTCACGTATCCATCCAAACTAGTTTCCCTACGACCGTAAGTAAGAGACCAATCCTTCGTAGTACTCAGGTAACGAACGACTTGTTTCGCTGTGTTCCAATGAGCCATGCCTGGGTTAGTAACGAATGGAGCGAGAGTATGAACAGTGTAAGCGATGTCAACTCTTGTTCCAACACAGGCGTACATCAACTTTCCAACGATGGTTCGGTAAGGTATAATCTCCATGGCCTTAGCTTCTTTGGGAGTCTGAGGGGACTGAGACGAGTTGAGTCGGTTGTTAGAGTCCATGGGAATAGAGGTAGGGCAAGTATTTTCTTGTTTGAACTCTTTTACGATAGATTCGATGTATGCGCGTTGGGACAAGGATAGGGTGCGGTTGGTACGGTCACGAGTGACCTGGATTCTGAGAATCCAATGAATAGGTCCCATGTCGGTGATAGTGAAAGCTTCACGAAGCTTGGCTTTGATGTGGTCTATGAGAGCTGTAGTGGAAGCAATGATAGTAAGATCGTCAACGGAAGCAACAATGATTATGAGTTGACTGTCTTGATGTCAATAGAAAACTGCTTGATCAACATCACATCTTTTCATATTCAACAGCTCCTTCAGTGTCTTTCCAAACTTGATATACCAATATCGTCCACTTTGCTTGAGTCCATAGATAGGTCGCTTCAACTTGAGAACGGTAGAAGACAGATTAGTGGAAAGAGGGTAGCCAGGAGGATGTTTAATGTAGATCTGTTTGTTTTCAAGCAAGTCGTCATTGAGATATGCACCTTTGACATCTACTTGGTGGATCTCGAGGTTGTAACACGCGGCAAGAGCAAGTGAGAGTCGAATTGAGGATAAACGAGCGACTGGCGCATATGTTTTGGTATAGTCGACTCCCCATTCTTGAGTAAATCCCTGCGCTACTAACCTTGCCTTATACTTTGCGACTGCTCCTTTCTCGTCCTTCTTCACCTTGAATACCCACTTGCATCCAACTATATTAACATCTCTCGGCTTCTCTACAACTTCCCAAGTTCCATGCTCCATCAAATTCTCTAATTCCTCACGAATCGCCTTTTCCCATTTACCCCAATCACTAGATCTCTTAGCCTCTGCTATTGTCTTTGGTTCGATTCCTTCGGATTCGGCTATGTCGGCAGCCATAGCTTGTTCAACGTACGTAGTGTCGAGAATAGAAGGAGGGGATAGTCCAGTAGGTAGGTGGGATTGAGTACCAGTAGTTCTGACGCCATCTAGGATGGTTCGAACGTATTGAGAGGGTTTTCGAATTGTTGAAAGTCGATCGCTGATACCCTTGAAACCTTTACTACTACAATTATATTTCATTAAATACCTCTTTGTGTCATGTACTTAGTATTTATATTTTGTCCATACATAGGAGAATTCATTTGTTCTTTCTCCCTTTTTCCACCCATCTTCAACAGGTTATGAGCCCCGGCTCCCTTTAACTGTGCCATGATCTCTGTTCTTTAACGCCTTGTCGTTTGATCTCTGTTCTAGCACCATCGCTTGATCTTTGTTCTAGTGTATTCACTTGCTCTTCTTGATCTCAGCATCTTATCATCTCAGTATCTCCTTCGAGCTTCTTTTCAGCATGTCCACGAAACCGACAATTGACCCTCTCACCGATGAGAATTTCCATACTTGGCAGTATGCCGTAAAGATGGCCCTTGTTCGGAAAGGTCTTTACAATGTTGTCTCAGGCGACGAACCCAAGCCCCTGGGGTCCCCTAATCACAACGCCGTTAAATCCTGGATGCGTCATGATGGTGAAGCCTTTGGCTTCATTGTTGGCACCATTCATTCCTCCCAATTCCATCTCACTCGGAATGCTACCACTTCAAAGCAGGCGTGGGACAATATTGCTGCTTTCCATCAGGCTTCGGGCTTGGCAAGTGTTGTCTCCATTTGGAGGCAGCTTTACCGCATCAAGAAGTCAGATGACGATGGTACTTCTATGCGTGCCCATCTTGGGAAAATTGCCGACACCGTGTTGAAATTGGAGTCCCTCAGCGAGTCGCTCTCCGAAAATCACAACATTGCCATATTCGACTCGCTCCCTTCCTCCTACGACAATCTTCTCATTGCCCTCGATGCTGACCCTGCCTCTGCCACAGTGTCCACTGTCACTACTCGTATCCTTAATGAGGAGGCCCGCCAACATCCCCCTATTCCTGAGAAGCCAATCGACGGCATGGATGCTGCTCGTGCATTTGCCGCAACAAGCCGTGGAACGCCGGTTAACCGAGCCAATATCAAATGTCATAAATGCGGTCAAATGGGTCATTTTCGATTTGAATGCGGTAATAAGCTGGATAACTGAGTGAAGGCTCTGCTATAAAAACAAAACCAAAACACCCAAAAACCAAGGAAACTTATGTATATGCACGTAATTTGATAGTGCAAGAGCTGGTTCTAGTGAGACAGAATCACTGTATAACTCTGTTGAAGTTCTGTACTTGACCGGTAGAACTTTTGGGGTTTGTATAGCTTTGAGGCTCAAAACTCGACACAAAAACACACACACAAGTTCACAGTATTGCAATTCACAAAGTCTTTTCAGACCAAACACAAGTTAAAGGCTTCAAATGTCCGCAATATCACAAGTCCAATCAATATAAGTGAAGACCACAATTGTCAAGCACTATCACAAACAGACACAGACTCAATTTGGTTCAATATTCAAGACACACAACTTGTTATCAGAAAACACTTTATTATTACAACCACTTGTTTTTCTGCTTATACTCCAGATGAGTGAACTTTGGAAAATAAGAAGCTTTCTGTCTATTCGTCGGCAACAATCCTCTAGTAAGGTCACTACCGGTGTACTCGACGTACTTTGCTTGGGCCGGTAGGGCCTCAAGCCTACAGTATTTATACTACTTGTGGCTAAAACTGTACAGTACCAGATTTTGTTTATATGTCCAACAAAATGTATCTAAAATATTCGTATAAAACAAAAGAAATATTCAAGGGCTACTATATAAGTCAAGTCCTTCCATTAGGGTATCCAAAATATAGTATATCGACGTCTGGATCTATAGACCGATAGTCGCATCTATAGAGGTACGGTAGCCATATGCTTTTGTCGCAATGACTCAGCTCGTTCACTTGGGTATAGGGTTAGAGAGACGGCAGTACCTTTGTACTCCACGAGTACAGCACCGGTAGGTCGTTGGGTATAGGGTTTATCTACACCTTTCGTCGACACTATTCTCAGCCTGTAGCTCGTCTGCCGGTCTTCTATTCAAGATAGTACTGACGGTAGTCTCCCTCTAGTATAGTTCGAGAGGTCGACTTGTCAGGATTCTATCGATATATACTTTGTACCACTTTCTTTTACTTATAGTATACGAAAAACCTAGTAGCCTGCTACCGGTCATCGCAATACTAATAGTCTACATCAATTCGTCAATAACCAACCGGTAGATAGTCGAGAAGTCAACAATCTAAGCATCCATTAATTATCGCGTCAAGTTTATACTCCATTTACTATAGTTCACCGATAGTTTCGGTAACCAAATTGTACAGACGTGAATAGGGGCTTCGACGCGTTCGAAACTGTTCCCTTGAGTTGTACCAATAGTGCTAGAGTGTAGTGACAGTAGTACCAAGTCTCGTTCGACTGGTAGTACATAGGTTTGGATGGAATATCACTACCGGCACTCAAATACATCAGTTATAATATCCAGAATAAGCTGTTTCTCTATCCATGAACATTTCCCTTTATTATTTGAACGCGTTCTCTAGTTATTAGCACTTTAACTAGCAGTTCGGGCTCACTCTAGTCCTTTATTCACCATTTTCTACCGCAAATTTCACTTTTACGCTACAAAATAAGCCTTATTTGGGCATTTTTGTAGGGCGTATCAGCGGGACGTTCCCATTCAACCTCCTACCCAATACATCGGATACTACACCCCAAGCGAGTATGGCTACTTTTGAGGGGAAGGAGTCATTGGAGACAGTATTTCCTATGTAATTTTCCTTCTTTTTCTCTCTTTTCTTTCATTCTACACTATTAATACCGGGTATTGTGCTCAGGGGAAGTGTTGAAAGTCGATTGCCGATACCCTTGAAACCTTTACTACTACAATTATATTTCATTAAATACCCCTTTGTGTCATGTACTTAGTATTTATATTTTGTCCGTACATAGGAGAATTCATTCGTTCTTTCTCCCTTTTTCCACCCATCTTCAACACGAATGCATTGAGGACGGTCAGTAGGGATTTGATCAATAGATCGGAGTTCGGGACAAGGTTTTGAATTGACGGAGGTATTGGAATTAATTTCGGAGTTAATGACGGTGACCTCGGAATCTGTTGAAGAAGCGGGATTGAATTGAGAATTGAATTGATGACCAGATGTGGCTGTGCTCTCCCCCTCAATCTCGGGTTCTTCAACTGCAAATACCAACGAACGCTCAACCGTTACCGTCCTCGTATCTTCCCAATAAACTCTGTGACCCTGTCTCGCATCCTCTGTATCCTCATTGAAACCTACCCATCTTCCCACTTTAACACGACTTCCAAGCTTCCCAGTATCGGCATCATGAACATATACCTTCGCTCCCCACTCAGGGATCTTCGAGAGGTTGGGTTTGCGACCGTAAGCCAACTCGTAAGGCGTTTTCCCACCTAAGATCCTAGTACCTGTTCGATTCTTCAACCAAACAGCGTGACGGATCGCTTCTCCCCAAAGGAATTTTGGCAAGCCACTAGAGTGTAGCATGGCACGGACGCGTTCGAGTAGGAGTCGATTGAGTCTCTTGGCGACTCCATTCTCTGCGGGGGTATCATGGACAGTGGTGAGGTGAGTAGTACCAGCTAGCTTTAAGTAACGAAGGAACTCATCACTAGTATACTCGCCACCAAAGTCGCTTTGAAGAATCTTTACGGCTGTCTTCATGTGGACTTTAACCCAAGCCTCATACATCTTGTAGGCTTCAAAAGCCTTGCTCTTTTCACAGAGCAGGTAGAGGTGAGTGAGTCGGGACATATCGTCGGTGAAGGAAATGAAGTAGCATTTGCGACCTTTAGATTCTACCGGCGATGGTCCCCATAAGTCCGAATGTGTCTTATCCCCAAACTCTTTTGCCAAATCACTCGCCCTTTGCTTCAGTACTGGTTTCCTCGCCATTTTAGCAAACACGCAAGATTCACACATCTTCCCATCATCTCTGAGATCTTCCAACTCTCCTCCTTCAACAAACCCTTCTCAGACTAATTGAAGCGCCGCCTTTTTCGAAATATGACCCATCCTCCTATGAAATTCATCCAATGTCAGCTTTTCTACCATTGCATATGCATGCCCTATGTTCCCATCGTCAATGACTCTATAAAGGCCGTTAGACTTTGGTATGTTCCCTATAACTCTACTGTACTCGTTTTTGATTAACGCGTGGCCATCTCGGAACGTGATGCTGTAGCCAAGGTCGTCAAGTCGGCCAATTGAGACTAAAGTAGTAGCGAGTTCAGGAACGAATAGGCAGGAGTCAAGAGGGAGGTAAGAGTCGTTTTCTAGGAGTAGGTGAGCGTTCCCAATCATACTACCAAAAAATAGATTCTGATTAGCAGCGTGAAAGGTCTTTCGAGCGCAAGGGATAGGGGGTGAAAGAAAGATTCCAGCATTTGGACTCATGTGCATACTGCAACCAGAGTCGAGAAGATGCGGGAGAGGAAGATGGTTTAGGGTCCTTTGGCTTCACATTAGCAACAGCTTTAGTCTGACGTTTGTCTTGTCTAAAGTCATATTGCCTTTGGATGGAGTCTACGAGCTGCGAAGTAGGAATTATGATGCCTTGTATAGCACTAGACTCGATTAGGGTATTAATAAAGTTGTGATATGAGTCTGAAATGACTTTGAGAAGGTGTAATTGCAACTCGCTATCCAATACCTGTCCTCCAGTGTCCTCGATTTCCTCTACTAGTGCCACATCTTCATCTAAAAATTCCCTAATGTTGTCTTTATCCCCGCATAACCTATTCTCCCAACTTGTCTTCATGTTCGAAATAGCCACTTCAGTCTTAACTTGTAACTCTTGGACCAAGTTGATCCAAATATCGTATACTCAATTCATGTTTCGAGTAACCTTTCGCAACATTGCGTCGCTAAGACAGTTCGTGAGCTGGATTCGAGCTAGGTTCTCGAGCCTAGTCCAAGTGTTATAGACCTGGAGTTGACTGAGATAAGTGGTAGATTCGGGGTCATCGGGATGGATAGGGGGAACAAAGTGACGAAGGTAGAGATGGGCTACTCCAGCTGCCGAGTTGGCATTCTGGAATTGTTCTTTGAATATAGCCCAGTTTGTTCCCTTGTCATCGACTACTGGGACCTTGGTATAGAAGTAGTTGATACGATTAGGCATGGAGGAAGACATAGGTTCTGCCGACTCGATGAACGCGCCACCAGCCACCAGAGTAGATCTAGTAGTAGCGGTCTCGTGGATTCTAGCAGAAATGATGTTAGGAGTAGTGGAGTCGGTACTAGTGGGCAAAGGGATCAAAGGGGTAGAAGTCTCCTTGCTGGGGTCGTTCTCAAACGAGACATTGCCTCGAGCTCTAGGAGCGGACGAAGCTGGGGGATCAGGAGGAGGATTGGGAGGGTTAGCAGGAGCTGGGGCATGTTGATTCACAGGGAGATGTCTTATGGGTTGAGCTTGCAGTATACGAAGTAGTAGCTTAGGGGGCAAGGCCCATAACCTGTGGAATAAGTACTCAGTAAGTTGTACAAAGAGTACAACGTCTTTATTAATCACCTGTGGAATAAGTACTAAAGTACTGATAAGTATAAGAAAGTAAGGAAAGGATTTAATGGGGCTCACCTCAGTAAGTTGTACAAAGAGTACAACGTCTGAGGTGCTGCTATCCCCTGTAGGTAACTTATATACTAAAGTAGGAGTCCGATCATAGTAACTACGCTTGTCCGTATCGAATCGAATAAGGAAATAAATGAAAAGGAAATCAAATATGTATGAAACTATACTACCAGACGAATAAACGGCTTGAACAGTCCGTAAGTAACTAAAATAAATACAACACATCTATCTACCTGCTTCTCAAGTTGTCCAGGTGAATCAAAAACATTCCTTGCCCCTTCATACCTCCTCCTGGCTTATGCAAAATGCTCCATATCAAAAAAAGATAGCCAAATTCCAACAAAGTCCATCCAATGTAATGTTTCTCTCCTTGGAATCCTTTAAAGAGCTGCGATGCCTCAGTAAATGCCTCCTTTGCCTTTTCATATTGCCCTTGAAGCCTATAAGCTCCCAAGACATTGATAGCACCATGCAGCATCGACAATCCTCCCGATAGAGTCGGATACATTGATATTGCATCTGAGCATTTGAGAAACATATCAACAGCCTCATCAAGAAGATCTGCCTGATCCAGAGAAAGAGCACCAAAGGTCAACAAACAGTCTGACAACTCCTCGTTAGTCTCCAAGATGCTCAAAAAATTTTAGAGCTGCTCAAGGCCATTTGAGTTGCTTCATCATGTTCCTTCTGCATTCTGTAAAGCTCCCAAGGACTCCATAGACACTCTGCAGCTTGCAGCTGATTCCCAAAAGTCGTAAACAGTTGTTGAGCAAGGGATGCATAAAAGAGGCGTGGAGTAGTCAGTGAAAGAAGCAAGACTTTGTAATAACCCATTCGACCAGCTGTCAGCTGCGAGTATGTCGTTCTCGATGACGGCGGAAAGAATGTGCGTACTACGGGGTTTCTCTGTCCCTACTCATTCTGGTGCTTTTTCTGACAATATAGTAACCCCTCAGGTTTGGACCACTGTTGATCGGGGTCCTTTTCAATGCAATCTTGTTTGGAGTAAGTGGCTGAAGATTCTTTTGCAAACCCTTCAATTTGATTAATATGACCTTTCTATTAGGTGCTTGCAGTGCAGGTAATGTAACTGAGTGCAAATCTACGTATATCAGTAATTTAATTGTTTTTGTGAATATGGCTATTTAGGCACATCTTTACCTCAACTGGAACCGTAGGTATGATTATTCAGAAATCCCTCAATTGAGTGGGACAGCTAAACAGTTTCTTTTAGCGGCGAGCGATGGACTCGTTATCTCGTTAGTGAACCTATGAACGGACTGCATGAACGTATTTTGACATTTGGGTTTCCGATATAATCTCGATAGGTCATCATTTTACTCGTTCTCGAAACACTTAATACGGGTATAGACTTTGCTATGGTCTACCAGGCACTGTTGAAAAATTTCGGTTCGTGCTAGAATTGGATTTCTACAAAAAAAATCTCGAGTTCTTACTTTCCCTTTAGGACAACTGAATCTTGATATTCCATGTGGGTAGTGACTGAAATTGGTTTTATACATAATAGTGAACTGATCATCTCTTACATGGTTCACAGTACTCGCTGCTAGTATGTACTTCTTTCTTATTTGTCAAGTCCTCACACTGAATACCATCGTTGTTACAAGACCCTATTCTTATAGTCCGTCTATTTATTATCAATCTATCCGGATCCGACAAGTGAACTTAACCTACTCCTTTCACTTACTTTCTTCTAGTCTTCCATCTCTACGCTCGTTCAAATCAATTACGCATGGCGCATTCGCATTTTGACCAGGTCCAATATCTTGGCCGGGTTCATTTTCATCCTGGCTTTGATTTCTTTCGCTTCGAGTATCTGCGGAACAGTGTTCACCACACTTCATTCTAACTGGGCGGATGGCTTTGACAAAAGTGTACTCAGCTCCCTTGTTGCATGGCTGACGACGTCGGCAGTATGTGATGTCATTATAGCCATTGTAATGGTCTTTTTCTTGGTGAGTGTTTTCTCTTTTTCGTTTCTTGCTTTTTCACTGGGGCTGATTGGGATGAATCTTGGGTTCTGCAGACAACGCACAAGAAAGACTCGATGCCAGGTGTTATGAAATCTGTTGTGAACAAAATCATCATTCGTTAGTCCTCAATTTTTGTCGATGCTCTCTCTCGTTTTCTCACCTTCAAAACCGACTGCAGTGATTATCCAAACTGGCGTTCTTACATCCGTTGCTGCTGTTGCCGATATTCTTACGTTTACTTTGATCGAGGTGCATATTTCAAGACACTCCCATCCTACTTCATCATCTGATGTATGATTTTTTGTATCTTGCTTGCAGGAATCTACGTTGTACGTCCATTTCGCTGTGTATATAAGCTGCACCAAATCATTGACATGCTTGAAAATGGCAGCCAATTTATCTGGGATTTCTCAATTTCAAAGCTATACACTAATTCTTTGCTATCAATGTTAGCATAGACTCTTCGTCTGTTAGACTTTGTCAAAGCATAACGCTGATCATATTTCATAGGCTTAATGCTCGTGAAGAGTGGAGCAAGACACTCAGCGCTCAGAATGACGCCGAGAGCGTCAGTGACATGTCCTTTGTCCATCGGGATGGGCTTGCGGATAGCGAAGAAAACTCGAAGCATCAACAATGATGTAAATTTTCTCTGTATGGACCCCAAAGTTATATATAAGATCAATTGATATTTGTAAAAAAGAAGTGTGGTTCTTATTATCGAAAGAAACGTTGGTTTGTGTACATTACGAGGCCGAATGAAATGAAGGACTCGTTCTTACTAAACTCGAGTTGCACAGTGGCTGTGTCCTCATGGAAACATGATTGAGCGGCATGACGCAATGCGCATCACAAAGTCTGCTCGGTAACAGATGCCGGGACTAACGCCTCGTATCTGCCACGCGCAGCGATGGCCCCACTTCATGACGACGATAGGTGATTGTGCAGAAAGAAAAGCTACTCAACCGAAACATAGTCTGGTTTGTGAAGGATATGGATTCACCATGTGCCATCAAAAGAAAAAGGCCATCGCTCCGCGTGGCAGATACGAGCCATGCTAATGCAACTTTTGTGCCGGACAGGATGCCTAAAGGGGGATATTACGGTACAGCCACTGCGAGGCAGTGCGAGCCAGCACTTGAGGCCGGAGTTTACAACTTTAGCCCGAGTCGGTCACTGGTCCTGGTTTAGACCGGAAGCTGACTTTCCCGGCCCGGTAACAGTTAATGGTTCTCATCGTTAACTGCCATGCGCGTCGCGCGTTGGCCCACTTTTTCTTCATAAGTAACGAGGTGGTCCTGTTTGGATCAGAAGCTGAGACTGAGTCTGACTGCAGTAACGGGACTTCATTCCTATGTCAACCATACCATATTCCACTTGAGTCCTGATCCTTGCCTTGGAGATCCAGGAAAAAGAGTTAACGTTAATTACGAGGCCGGAGTTTACGACTCGTCCTTACTGAACGCAGCAGGTGGCTGTGTCAAAATCGTGTGCCATCCTCAAACACCGCTCAGAGTCATTCTCTGTTTATTTATTTACTTATTTTGTACAGCAGTTAAAAACCCGGCCTCGTATCTGCCACGCGCAACGACGGCCCACTTCAAATTCATGATTTGACAAATTTATATACTGAACTCAGGCTGGAGTCCTACTTTTTTTTGCAGATATAATCTGAACTCCGGCCTTGTACATTTGACTAGGCTAAGCAATGCATACAGTCTTGTCGATAAAACACCGTTTGCTTTGTGCACCACAGAACACCTGCTTCAATTGAACATAAATCGACCAAAATTACAGTACCAGAGTGACATCTCAAACAGTTGCACTCTCTGATCTTTGCATTTTCTTCGTGTGTTGGAGTGTCTCACTGTATCTTCGAGGATTCGGCTGTTCGAATACTTCAGTGATTTCCTCCAGAGTAAGACCCTTTGTCTCCACTACAAAGAAGTAGATGATAACGCATTCAAATGAATCCCAACACACCAGGATCAAATATACTGGAAGGGGCAGAGAGGAATGGTCAACATCGTGGATTGCTAAAAGAGTAGACACATCACTTGCCTTTCCAACCGAGTTTCTCCAGGGCAACGGGAAAGCTGCGCGTTCGAAGAAAGACATTGATCAATATGATGTTTCCCTTTCATCTTAGTTCTGCTAGTGGAACCTACCCGAAAGTATTAATCGTTGTGGCGGCTTGGGTACAAATGTTCAAAAAGGCGAGTCCTTTAGCCCGTGCCTGGTAACTGAGGACTTCAGCAGGATATAATGCTAGCCTGTAGACAAGGAAAAAACGGAATGTCGGATTTTTCTAGCTCGTTTGTCCATGAAAAGGCTCACATTGGTGTCCATCCAAAGAAAAATACCACCATAAACAGGAAAATGAACGTTATTCCAGCATTGGACCTAGCTGCGCTGCCTTCTTCGCTCAACAGCCCCGTGACAATAGCGAGAATGCATGTTGCAGCCAGAGTAGCAAAAAGCAAGTTTTTGCGACGGCCGAATCGATCAACAGTGAATGAACCCTATTGCCAGATTGATCTCAGACCATTGACATCATTTGAGTCCAGAAATCATGATGCCTACTGCAAGAGCTGGGGGAGGCAACACACGAAAGGCCACATGAAAGGCCCCATTCATGTAAATCAAATTATCACAAGCTTTGAACAAATTTACCTCCGATACTAACTAATAAACTTTTTCTGCACACAAATGGATCCAATCGCACTTACTATGAAGTCACACTGTTGACAAAGTTGAGGGTGAGCTGACGCTCCTGCGAGGTGATCCCTGCGTTCTGGAGCAAGATAGGCAAGAAATAGGTGATCATGACATTGCCAGAAAGCTGTCCAAAAGTTCCTAAAGAGGGGCAATGAGCGCATTATTAGGAAGTGAGAGGTGGTAATCTTACCGATAAGGATGACCATATAGGCTCGGTACCGATCTGCTTTGGTCCTGAAAAGAGGTCGGAAGTCCCACCATCGCTCTGATCTTTTTTTGTCAGGGGACAGGCTCAGTGATCGCTTATGTGCTTACTTTCTTGTCCTTCAATCTCGATCTTTTCTGCAATTTCCTCCATCTCCAGGTCCACGAGGGGAGAATTGAGTTCACCGGTTCGGGAATGATATTTTGCCAAAATTCTCCTTGCTTCTTCTTGCTTACCCACACTGTATAACCATCGGGGCCTGAATAAAACAAACGCTTAAAAATAACATTGAGGAGAATGAAGGCAAGGTATACTGGCGATTCCGGACAGTAGTAAATGAAAATAACGTTCACAGCCGCGAGAACTACCTGCAAGGAAAACGATGTCAAAATCAACACTGTTCATGTCTAAGGAAACCATTTACCTGAATATAGAGAGGTAATCTCCATGCGTTGTCGCTGTTGAATTTGCCCGTCGAGACCATCATACCAGACGCGGCCATCTGGCCGATAGAGTAGCTGTTGTCGTCGTTGTCTTTGGAAAGCTTTAAATTTAGGGTATAAACAACATACAAGGAGTTCAGAAATCCGAGGTAGGCACCACGCGTGTCGGGGGGTGTCATCTCAGCCAAGTATGATTTCGCTGAGGTTGCTGCGCATCCTGAGCCGACACCTGTATTCCGGTATTGAACTTCGCAATCTTAGGAAATGCTTTTGGGATACACATACCCGTCAACCAACGGCCTATCAAAAACATGTTCCGGCTGGTCGCATTTGCCGTAAGAACTGCACCAATGCTGTTTGAGATTTAAAGCATGAACGAATATAAGTTCATCGAAAGGCTACTGACATTGAAACAAGGCTTGCAGAAAACATAGAGAAACGACGACCAAATTTATCTGGCAGGTAAGATGCCGGAATACTTCCTCTGCAAACCAATAAAATAATTACGGGATTGCACAAAGAATCCTCCAAAAGGAACGAACGTGAGGGAGCCACTGCGCAGAGGAAAATACGATGCCAGAGACATCAGCGGCAAAAGTCAAAAGGGTAGATTGGATCTTACATTGTATAGATTCCGAAGACAATACTATTAGTACGTGCAATCCTTTCAACGCGATATCATCGTGAACAAGGTTTTCATGACGCACCCAGTACTCGCGCCTTGTCCAGTTAATCCGAAGTAACTTTGGTATTGTTTCATGGCATTGATTCCACTCATAACTGTTCCGTCAAAACCACTGTCACCTGAGCAGCAACAGACAACTAGGGTCACCAAATACATCTAGAAGCCCACATCAGGCGACTCGATGAGAGAAACATTACATCGAATCACTCTACCTGTAATGCTGGAAGACTCCATTTAGTGACACCAGGATCAATTGCTAGGACATTATTAAGAGCTTTCTGCCTCTCCTCTAGGGTCTTGATCTTCTTGTGGGCGGGAGCGTGTTCGATATGGAAACTGGACGGAACTTTGTTGTCAGTGGGTGTTACGGGGGCGATATCAGTAAACATTTTGGATGAAGGCAAGGAACCAGTTTTGCTCAAACGGTCGTTATCCATTTATAAGATATGCTTATCTTGGTCTGGATCACAAGGACAACGCCAAGGGACCCTATAGTTAGTACATAAAATACGGTAACGGTAACGAATTTAGCAAATGATACGCATTAGGAGGCTAATCTGACCAAAGGAAGGGTGATCAACGTCATTGTAGTATTTAGGTTCAATCAGTGGTGGCATGACTCACATCAGGTAACGCTCTTGAGATAGGATCTTATATGTGCAGACAACCTTGATCCCCGTCCTTTGCGAGAACTGTCAAGCAACAAAAAGAATGTGCACCACTGCTGTGAGAGTCTTGTCATCGTTGCTTACAAGAGTATTTTCGATGATTTAGAATCATGGACCAAGGCTCGATAACGAATAAAATGGAGAGTCAGGATGGTGCAAAGTTGGAGGGCGCATACAAGGTCAATGACTGGGAAGGATGGACCCAAGTCGAGCTTGCCCTTGCTCTCGAACAGATGTTTGAAACCACCAATCCTAGCTCCACTGTCGAAGTCAGAGCCGACAATGACACTCTCAACTGAAAATAGTACATATCCAGCAATAAGTTATTTAATTCCAGATTAAAGGCCCGAGATATGACACATTTCACTACTATACATTGCATCAGCATGAGTTGGCAACAGCAGGAATTAGTCTACCTGACTTGATCTAGATGATAACTGCCGACAACATTGATATTCGGAGGGACTCTGGTAGCTCATAAACGCTATAATATAGGGATTAGTGGAAAAGAGAGTTCCCTCAGAGAGCGGATGGACCCTTCAAGGCATATCTCTAGCTCAACTCGTATAGAGTACTTGTATTATTGGTTTTTCCTTCAAGTTTCAATTACGAGGCCGGAGGTTTGCCAAATGTCTTGTCTTTAAACAGGACTTTTAGCCCGAATCCGTCACCGATGTGGGTGTGTTTGGACTGGAATGGCAGGCTTCTGCTTCCTTAGCTTGGTAACAGTTGATGGGACAAAGTCCCTTCATCGGTTCATCCTGGATGTTCTGAAGTGCGGTTTCAGGTCTATAGTTGATATGATCCAAGTTGAAGGAACTTTATTCGAAATTTACGTTTACTACTGTCCTGAAAAAGTCATCGTAAACGCTAGTTGAACCTTGTAAACTTTCACATTTGGTGTTGCTTAAGTAGGATATATTATCTAAACTTGAAAACTGTTTCGGGACATGGATGGGCCCTTTCTGGACATGGTCCTCCTTCGTCGGTTGAAATTTCTTCCCCTCTCCGCATCCCGAAATCATTCCATAGCACGATTCTCCAAAAAGCCTGTACTGTGTACTGAAGCAAATCTGATTGGTTGGGACAAAGACAAGTGTTCAGAACAAGTTGAACATATAGAATTGTCAAGTGCTGCTATGATAATAACAAGCAGGGGATTCAATGCCTAATTTTTTTCGGTGCATCAGTATTCACACAAGTATGATTGAAACCTATTTACGGATATATTCGGCATTACTGCGCTATAAATTGTGAAGCTCATGGATGCTCCTGAGTGGTTGAGTAATGTTATTAGTGTAAAACCAATCTAAATGATTCATCAAGTCAGAGTTGATCTACTAATTGGTCTATATCCTTCAATCTTGCAATTGACTCACCCATAGAAGACAATATATTGACCCAGATTCTACAAGAATGCACAAAGTTTTTTGTGCTTTGCTTGTGGTAACTAGACTGTCTTTCATGAAGAGATGATGTAACCTATGGATCAGGTTTGAAGCAGTAACATGTGCCAAGTGAGCTCTTGACTTAGCAAATCTCTTTCCAGCAACTTACCAGGCATGATACCCAATCAGCAGTGTTGAGGTTATATTTGTAATCAACAAAGGGAGGGTCATAGTTAAGTTTAATTGATACCCCCAGGAAGTGGAAGGATCTTGAAGAACAAGTTTTGTTGCTACAGCACAATCCACAAATGTTCCTGCTATGATAAGTCACCAAATTTAGATATCTTTGAAAAAGACAGTAAAATCCTGCTTACCACTAGAAACAAACATGCACAGAACAAGAACAGCTCTCATATATGAAGGACTTGGGAAGAGAATCCATGCTCTCCATACAAGAATTACATCACTTAGTATATACTAAAGAATGAAGAAAAAACAGCTTTTCTAGATAAAAAAGCAAGAAAATAAAGTGCTGCTTACACTCATTCTCTCCATGAATGCAAGAGCTATCTTGATATTTCTGAGCTGTATGGTCAACTCCATTTGACTTCCTGGTAAATCCAGGTACCAATTGGAATTGATCAAAGAAAACTGAATACCGAGAACAGTGGCAGCAGTTGCAGTCAAAAATGTAAATGTTGTCGTATAGACTAGTAATGATTGGGGCTTGGACTGATAGTATTTTCTACTCCTGTTCTTTTAAAAAGCCAGGGAGACCCTACAATAACATGTGCACATCCACAAGGTTTAAGTAAAAGACTCACCAGAAGATTACAAATGTCATAACTGCGAGGACAGCATAGATTCCATATGACAGGAAGCTAAATGCTTCTCTGATAATCCAGTATTTGACATCTTCATCGAACATGGGTAGATCCTAAAAGATTTGGTCCCTGTGGCCATAGTATTTATAGACATGTCTCAATTCGGGCGGCTATACAAACATGATAGAGGTCTTTCTTGAAACAGAGGGATCCCGGATGCTTTAACTGTCGGGGTGCCTAGTCCGTGTTGCGACATCAGGATAGACCTGATCTTAATAAAAATTTTTATTTTCCTTATTACTAGGCTGCATCGATATCTGCAACGCGAACAACGGCGCCCAAGCAAAATAAATGAAAACAAAAAAACTAGGAATAAAATATCACAGTGGGGCCAATGAAAATGAAATGGAGCATCGCAGCAGTAAGTAGACCCAGTTTGCTACCTATCTACAAATCTATATAGCTTCTATCGAAACCTCCTCACTGCAATGATGTTGTTGATATCGTCGATGGCACAGCAAAAATTTGAGCTAGAAGTTGTTTAGCATAAGCGGCGTTCGTGAGGATTGAGGTGATTGCTTGCTAGGGACCGGGGCTTCAAGTTTTTGTATGCATGATGTACTGAAACTCCACTTACAGGATTTGAGAGTGTTTTGATGGAAAAATGTGGGTCAGATTTGTGTTGCAGATGCGGTCCGTTGATCTTGTATACAGTCTAGTTAAAATAGTCTTGTATGTGAGCTCTATCAACGTGTAATTCCATCACCCAAAATTGAACAGGGCCCTGTTACGAGGCAGCGTCGAGGCCGGAGTTTACGAAGGCAACTTTAAGCCCGATCGACTCGGTCAAACACTTTGATACGTTCCACAACCGGCCTCGTTGATTGCTACGCGCGTCGTTGGCCCACTTGTCTTCATCGTCTTTACATGCTACTTTATGCTCGAGACGGTCACCGATGTGTCTGGACCGGAAGGCATCGACTTTCCCGGCCCGGTAACAGTTGATGGGCACTTGCCCGTTCCAGGCCTTGCCACGCGCGTCGCGCGTTGGCCCACTTTTCTTCATCAAGTGATGATTGATCTTATTACGACTGACGGACTTAGCATTCTGCTAGATCTTCACGGGATAACAAGGCTGATGTAGTCTATAAGGAAGACTTTTTCTCATGAAGGAAGAGGGCCGTCGCTTCGCTGCCGTACGAGGCCTCGAATGCCAATAAAGTGACAAGATTGATGATATACCAAATTGATTTAACTCGTATGCACTGCCACCTGCGACTCGTGATAAGCAAGAACGAATCCTCCTAAAGTCGGCCTCGTAACTTCATCCGATTCATTGTGTGAAGCTGTGCCATACTGGATCATTCTCACTCAAGAGAAGGAGAATAAGCAACTGCAAAAAAAGTTGATGAGACTGCCATTTGAATGACTTGAACGAGGGTGAGTAAAAGAGAAAGCCAGACAAGAGTACATGAATCAATAAACCAACTAAGTTTGACATCAACAGCGTCATGATCACTGTAAGCTTATGACTCAGGTCTAATTTTTGAAAAAAGTTTTCATTCCAGCATAGACTAAAATAGACTAAAACGTTTAATAAAGAACTGATAAATCGTTTGTAACTGGTGTATGCTCAACATACTGTGGGCCTTATAATTACTTATATTGTCCAGGGACTGCTACCCGCCATCCAATCAATAGTTAGCCCATCCTTGCACAACTCGTCCCATTTTTCCACGTTAAATGCGGCACGAGTTCCTGCAGGTAACCGCAATTTCAACAGCTTTGTAATAGTGTGGATAGCCTCAACGGAGACACGCTCTCCTTGGTCATCTTCCTTTTTAACGTTGACCTTCAGCCCATCAATAGGAGTTTCGATTTCATGCCGGAAACGACTTTTAACCACCTCAAACAATTTGTCTTCACTCCACTTCCTTCCTCCGAAACATCCCAAATCACAGAGTTCAGGTAGGACAGTCCAACGATCCCCAGATGCTGATTTGTCGCAGAGTGTGGTGAGAATCTCGTCGGTTACCCATCCACCTCCAATACTCAGCGACCTCAGCGAAGGAACCGTGACCAAGAGCCTGATCATATCGGTGCAAGATAGCTTTGTCAGATCCAGCGACAAGACCTGAAGAGTGATCATCGAGCGAGATCGCGAGAAAAGATTCGAGAGAGCGTCTACAGAGTCGGAAGTTAGTTCTCCCCCAACGCGCAGCTCTTTCAAAACGGGAAGAGTGAGTGGGTGAAGTAACTGTGCCAAAGAGTTTCTCTCGGGCTGTGTTAATGGCAGAACGAGGACCGACAACGTGAGCAGTTGTTCTAATTCAAGACGCGTCACTGCCAATGACTCGACCCTGTTGCTCCAATAACAGGCACATGACAACGCTTTGACGTGAGGCGTTTGAGTGAGCGCTTTTAGATAATCCTCGTTGTGCGTGATACGAAATTTATCCATACAACGAAGCAATTGGATTTGAGACCACGGGAGACGAATCTTAGAAGGAAACTGGGGTAACTGATGGACGGTGACGTCGTGGAGTCGAGGGGCATTTTGGAACGCATCGATAACGGCGTCAGCAGGAATTGTGGAGTTAGGGGATGCTTTTATGGAAACGATCAAAATCTCGAGCGATGGGAGACTGGCAGGGATTAATGATTGGAAGCTCTGAAATGAAAGCGTCAGGCGTGCCTTTTTCCACCGGAATGAATGGGCACAAATGACGATCAATGCGGGGTGATTGTGGTAAACTGCGTCTGCGGTGATATGTAGTGTAATGGGCTGCGGGGTGGAGCGTTGCAGCTGCAAGGAAAGCAGCCATAACATGTACGTCGATTTTTTGTCGTTAATACCGCCGGGTCCAGGACTTGGGATGGTGAATCCGACGTAGGACCACAGCTGAGGAGATGCCGTCGAGAGGGTTCTCCACCGAGAACAAACTTGTCCCAAAACCCAAGGCATCCATTCGGTGGTGTGAAGGGAATTCGTAGGGTGCGAGCGACGCGTAAGCTTAGAGGAATGAGGGACGCAATGGAGGAAAATTTCTCCTAGGATTTCATCTGGCATAGCGCGAATCGGATGAAGAATGGACTTATACGAGCTTTCAATAGAATCTAACCGCCGTCGTTCTTCCATGAGAAGCTCTAAAGAGGCTCTCAGTCGAGCAATCTGGGTATCGATTTCCCTCAGAGCAGTTTTCGCCTGGGTGTGATATTCTCGAAAATTGGATGCTACGGTCTCGGTGGGTTTTTTATTGGATTTCAAGAGCTGAAGAGCAGCCGGGGAGAGATCCTCAACTCGGGTGCTTGTTCTTCCAGCGACAAAATGACACTGGGGACATTCGAAGTCCATTTCTGATAAGAACTAGTTAATTTCTCATTTCGCGAATGAGACAAAGCCGACTCACCAAATTAGAACGACTAAGCAAAGGTTTTTCTCAAACCTAGTTTTGTTTTTGGAGGATATAGAGGCCCTATTGGAACCAAGACGCTCTTGAAGACTGCGTAAGGTGATGGTTGGTTAGCAAGTTGGAGGTAAGTCACGCGCCTCGAACGGATCATTTGTGATTACAGGAAATCCGGAAAATAATGGCAATCACGTTTTTTTTCCGCGCGATACCAAATTTAGTATATTGGGTCAACGCACCGTTTTTACTGCAATCCACCAGCATCCCGACCTGGATTTTCTTCCTCTATCTACTTGCTATCTTTCTTGTAATCCATGGTCAACCGAAGGATCAGCTCAGACCTCAAGGAAGCAGCTTTACGGATGTGGGAACATGGCTGGGAGATGCCGGACATCTGCGCAGCGCTAGTTGTATCACCACGTAGCATGTATCGCTGGAGGGCCCTGTTCGATGAGTTGGGATCTGTCACCAAGCCTCCCTCTGTTCTTCGTGGCCGTCCACGCATTATTGGGATGCTTGCACTTCAAGCTTGTCGTGATATATATGCGTGTAACTCCGACACTTATCTTGATGAGCTACAATGGTATCTTGGCATCGAGCACGATATTGCAATATCAAGATCTTCACTTCATGAAAACTTGGAGAAGGCTGGCCTTACTCGGAAAATCCTACACAAGATTGCAATAGAACGGGATGAGCAACGTCGAGCCGACTTTCGTCAAGGCATTACAAATCCTCAATACTTTTCAGGTACCGGCCACGAATTTGTTACCGTGGACGAATCCAGCAAGAATGACCGTGATGTCGCTCGGAGATATGGAAGATCGCCAGTTGGACAGCCTGCTGAACTAGTAGATGTATTTGTTCGAGGGACAAGGTACTCGTTGGTAGCTGCTATGTCTACCAAGGGCTATATTGCAACCAGGGTCATCAAAGGGTCATATGATGCAGCAGAGTTTTTCAGTTTCATTGTGGATGATGTCGTATGTAGTCTCCTCTTTTCTTTCAGCTGCTTCATTTGATATACGGTCATTGGTACAGGTACCTCATATGAATGCATGGCCTAATGATCAAAGTGTACTCATCATGGACAACTGTAGGATCCACCACAACGAGACACTCAAGGAGACTCTGAATGCTGAAGGTATGTACTATGTAGTTGATTATACTTCGTACTATTCTCACATCTGATTGTCATGTTGAGGCATTATGCTCATATATCTTCCACCTTATTCTCCGGACCTCAACCCAATTGAAGAGTCGTTCTCTACATGTTGAGTTTTACATCGTCTTTGCTGCTATTTTTCCCATGCTAATATATCATACAGGGAAAGCTTATCTACGACGGAATGGGGCACTCATCAATGCTGCAGAAGACCCAATACTTGCGCTCTTAGATTCATGTGGTTGTATTACTGAAGAGATGGCCCTTGGCTGGTTCAAGCATGCTGGATTTGTCGTCGAACAGAATACTTGATTTGACGTATTGTACATACTACAATAACAACATTTGTACACGAGTCCGTTCCAAGAAAGTACAGAAAGTCCGTTCCAAAAAAGTACATGAGTCCGTTCCAAGAAAGTACAGAAAGTACACGAGTCCGTTCCAAGAAAGTACAGAAAGTACACGAGTCCGTTCCAAGAAAGTACAGAAAGTACACGAGTCCATTCCAAGAAAGTACAGAAAGTACACGAGTCTGTTCCAAAAAAGTACATGAGTCCGTTCCGAGAAAGTTATACATACACATGGAGTCTTTCAGTTCTCGATGATAAACTCATCCCATACACCTTTTCCGGCATCATCAAGAAATCTTCGGTGAGCATTCAAAACACGTTCCCAGACTAATGGAGGTATACCGGCAAAATCACGCCAGTGAGACTCAGATGTGCGACGAAGATTGGTGTCCCCAGGTGTATATCCAAGCTTAGCCAGACTAGCTTGTGTCTCCGATGATAAGCGATAATGATGACAGAACCGATCCAGAGGGACCTCGACATTGAGTATATTGTTTGGTGATGGCGATAGGGGAGATGAGACGGAAAGGTCAGCTTTGGGTACAGCCGATACACTCGGTGGATGAGCGCTAGCAGTGGTAAGGGCAGGGAAGGAAGAAGCGAGATGGTTAGAAGCAAGATTGCTCCCACCCATTCCATTCCCAATCAATTGCGAAACAAGACCTAACGCGAGTAGGTCCGTCAGCTGCATTGAGCTACCAAGTATTCCGGATGGAGGGGGCAGAGCTGGTGCAGGTGGAGGAGGATGAACCGCGACAGATGGGCTATTATCAGCTGAAGGACAGGGAAAAGTCTTGATACGTTGAGAATAGTCGAAGTGCGCTGCAGCTGGTGGCTTTGACAATGTAGCAGTACCCTTTTCCTACACAAAACAGCTCAGGAGTAAGAACACGTTCAAAATACAAAAATATCCACATACCAGATGGGTGCACCATGATGAGATTCGCAAAGGCGTTAGCTCCCAGCAGTATCCGCTGTCGGGGTCTTTGTAAACGCGTTTCTGGGGGAAGAGGGGATGGTTTCCTTCTGGATACATAGCAAGCAGCTGTGCACGATGTTCTTGCATGGCATGATCAAAGGTTAGCTACATCATACAACGTCAACTGGGTATTGGTGATATATCCAATATGTTACACACCTGCTGTTCAGCAATCGATGACGTGGTCGATGTTTCTGCGCTTTGGACTTCGTTATCGATATGATACCTCTATTATCCGGCAGCAGTTTAGCCTAAAAATTGAAATAAGAGAAAGAGGGACACACCTGTGCTGCATCGACATCTCCACCAGGCCGATGAGGTAGAGGCATAAAGAGCATCACCGTACGAGAACCTGTTTTAGCCGTCTTCATCTCCGTGAGGAGACTCTTGTAGCCTACTTCTTGTCCAAGTAAAACAACGGTGGAGTTGGCTGGAGTCTTCTTGCGCCATGTGATCTTCAGCTCTGGAATGGCAAAGATACTGCAGCCGAGAGCGACTGAAAGATTGGTGAGAAGCGCAGCATAACTCTGATTTGATTTGAGGGCAAACGGAGCATATTGGGCATATTCATCTTTGGAGGGTTTAGCGTTACGCCGAGAGGGAGCAGGAGGGGTGGGCTTCAGAGTGTGGGGATGGAAAATGATTTCAAATGGTGGGTCATCGTCGTCGATGTCTGGGTCATTGTTCCTCACTCTGGGTGTCGAACTTTGCTTGTTTGCGTCCATAGTGGGTACCAGCTCCAAATCGGAACCAAGGGTATCGATCTCTTCATCGTCTGAGAGCGTGTTGCTGTCATACTCGGTAGGCACCTTTCGCTTGGGATCTTCATTCTCCTTCTCAGTGTCAGTGAGTTCATCCGTGTCCTGTGTATGCTGCTGGGCTTCGTTGTTGATCTTTCGCTTCTTATTTGGCTTCTTGGTGTTTTTGGACATAGAAGCGGGCGTGATGTTGAGAAAACGACGGACTACGAAGGGATTAGCAAAGGTCAGTATAGTCAGTAAAAAGGAAAATACCATTCGGATTCTTTGCTGCAGCTTGTTCAAAAGCATCCCTCGCCATCTCGTTGACTTCTTACAATATTGGAGGGTTGATGGGACCTCCGACCGCGAGACGACATGATGGTGGTTAGAAAAGAAAAGCTCCCCAACGCTTTCGATGCCCCCAAAAAAACTACCTACTATATTTGGTATCACGCGGAAAAAAAACGTGATTGCCATTATTTTCCGGATTTCCTGTAATTGATTTCTCGGCCCATTTTCGGGATGCACAGCCTCAACGTTATATTGCAATTTTTGTCGAATTTGACTCGGTTTGACGTGGAGACGAGATACTACAGGATACTACTGATTCGCGAGAGTTGTACCTGAGTTCGCTTTTCACCTGTTTATCGGCTTTGATGGTCGAAGACTAAAAAAATGAAAAGAATATTTTTAACAAGTATGGCCATTGGCCAAGCCGCAGAATCTGTAGTAGAGACTACCTACTAGGATACTTAACTTGTCTCACAGTGATCCGCTAGGCCTACCTAGTAGTAGAGTAGCCAAATGATTAGAGTCGAACATTCGAGAGGCGCCCGTGAGGCTTACTTTCGTCTTCTCTTATCATCTGTACGTATCGATGTTAGTGATCTATTTTTCCTAGCCACCGCGGTACCGAAGATATGCATCTAGTTCAAGAATTGCGCTTACGCGACCTTCGTAAGCTCTAAACTGTAATTAGACATCGACACCAGTGAAAAGGTTAAACGGTAGAATCCATGTCATAATGAAGGAAGAGAAGACGGATAAATATCAACTTCCAAGAATGTCTTCAAGTAAATGTTTAAATACAGAGGGTTGATATGGGCATCCAGCATCAACATTTCTTACACCCAACTGTCTTTAGAAACACCCACTAAAGCGCAAGAGTCATGGTCCTCAAACTTTACGGTTCTCCAATTTCCACTTGTGCTAGACGTGTTGCTACCGTTCTCTATGAGAAGAAGATTCCCTACGAGTTTGTCCACGTCGACATGATGAAAGGGGAACACAAGAGCCCTGCTCATTTGGAGAAACAACCTTTCGGTCAAGTTCCCTACATCGTGCGTGTTCACAGTGACATTGTCACGATTACTTTAACGTTAAGATTTACTGTTGTATAGGATGATGATGGATTTACTCTGCACGAATCCCGTGCCATTTGTCGTTATCTCGAGGCAAAGTACTCGGACCAAGGCCCAAAGCTCGCCCCTTCTCCTTCTGATTTGAAAGCGAACGCTTTGTTCGAACAAGCCGCTTCCATCGAGTACTCCGATTTCGATCCACATGCGAACAAAGCTATTTTTGAGGCAAATGTCAAGCCTAAGTAGGTCACGGTGGTTGAGAGAATTTATAAATACTCACGTCTTTATGCTTAGGTACCTAGGTCTTCCAAAAGACGAAGCCAAATATGCAGAAGCTATAAAAATGCTTTCAGATAAATTTGACGGGTATGAGAGAATCTTGGCCAAGCAAAAGTACTTGGCTGGAAATGTACGTCCCATCTCGAACTCATGCTGGTATAGAACCTAATAACCGAATCTGGTTCATCTTTGAACTCTATAGGAAATTACTCTGGCCGATTTGTTCCATCTCCCGTATGGATCCATGTTGGTGATGGCCGGAAGCGATCTCTTCGAGACCAAAGGACCAAACGTCGCACGGTAAGCCCCTGGTTTGATGCCTATGTATACAACCTTGCTCAAGTGAAATCCATGTTTAGCTGGTGGAAAGAGATCAGTTCTCGTGAATCGTGGAAAGCTGTCAAGGACGGAATTCCAACTGGAACCGTTAAATTTGACTAAATATATCTATCTGTTTTCCGGGCCGCGCTGTTCATGACTTGCGAGTAAATTGCACTTATATAGGACGGCACGAACTGATGAAGTTCCCTGGAAGTATGTAGTTTAGTATAGCAGTGAAGACTATACTAGTTAAGACACCCATAAAACTTTTGAGCGCTACGGTCCTTCGAAACACCCGCTTTTTCATAGAAACCTCTTCGAATTCTCAGCGCTTCAACAGTACCAATGAGTAAAAAGAGGTGTATTCGGTCTCGACCTGGTAGAAATCACTGATGAATGAACTTGATGGTGGCCCGCGGTCCAACAATGAGGCGGTACTCCCAAACTTTTCGCTGCCTAATCCGGCCAAATATGGAAAACTCTCTACCAAAAAGTAGTCACCTGCGGAGTCACACGACATGTCACCAGGAGAGCGTGACAAATCCTCAAACGCTCGACGTTCCTGACCGTCGCAGACGAACTGCGGGTTCTCTCATCCTTTTTCCAATTTCTTTTTCATTTTTTTCCTGTTCTCCCACTTTACTTGTTAAGGAGGAGCGAAATACCCTTTCTTGCTCGTACAACGCTTCCGCTGCTCTGCACTCGACAAATCCAAAAGTGAAACGTAGCAAGCTCCAGTGTCAGCGTCGTTGAGTTTTTGGGTGAACGTCAACGGTTAACTAGGTCAAGAGGAAACAGGGATTTAATTGTACGACCCTGTTTGCATTGTTCTATCCCCAAAAATGCTCATTACTCTTCACAGGAATCGAAACCAAAATGGCGTCCTCAGCAGGCCTGTCCAGAAGGCGAGTGGGCGGCGGTGGCGGAGACACCTCCTCGACGGTGATAGACGACGAGGATGCCCCGCGCCGTACTCCTTCCTCTGCACCAAACTCGTCCAGCTCTCATGGAAATGGCTTTAGCGGCCACGCAGGCTCGGCATTCGCAGGAGGCTCAAAAATCGCTTATGACCCAAGGGATCTAGAGGATGTAGGGACGGAGGAGAAGAAAATTGGAGGGAAAATGCCCAAGTTGACGATTATGGAGGAAGTCTTGTTGCTTGGGATCAAGGATAAACAGGTGCGTCCATATCAAAAGCCCTCCTTACGTTCCGAACGTTCGTTCCTTCTGTAACTCTTTTCAATAGGGCTATCTCTCTTTCTGGAACGATAATATATCCTACGCTCTTCGGGGCTGTATCCTCATCGAGCTAGCTTTACGTCGACGTATTGCACTTGTCCGTGACCCCGCCAGGCGAAGACTACCCTTATCCGAGAGATTAATAGAGGTGATAGATGATAGGCAGACAGGAGAGACTATCTTGGACGAAGCGTTGAAGATGATGAAAAGCGTGCAGGACCCGCCCAGCGGCGGAACTGGGTATGTTAGCGGAGGTGGAGAGAAGATGAGTGTAAATAATTGGATCGATTTGCTAAGTGGTGAGTCCCCAAATTGCCCCAGCCCTTTCCCCTAACCCTCCTCCTCCTCCTCCCCGTTCTTTCCTTCTCGAAAGCTTCCAACTAACATCGTATCGTTTCCAGGGGAAACATGGAACGTCCTCAAAATAGGCTTCCAACTGAAACAAGTCCGTGAACGTCTCGCCAAGGGCCTGGTCGACAAGGGCGTCTTACGCACTGAAAAGCGCAATTTCCTTCTTTTCGACATGGCTACCCACCCTGTCGCAGACTATACCACTAAATCAAACCTAATCACACGGGTAACAACTCTTCTCACCGCTACCACTTCCACGGTCCCCTCCGCAGCGCTAGATAAAGAGGGCACGCAGTGTCGGGTTATTCGAGCTGTTTGCTTGGTGTGCGCCGCGTACACAGCTTCGGTGTTGGATAACGCGTTTGGAAGGATGGGGTATGAGGAGAGAGAAGGAGCGTTCCAGAGGGCTGATGAGATCTTGGGCGAGTTTGCGTCCTGGCCCTTCGGGAGCGCTGGGGAATCCGTCGGTTTTGGGTCGGGCTCGAGTTCGATGTCAACCCCCGGGAGAAGAAAAGCTGGTGCGGGAAGTAGGATCGCGACGGGAAGTTCCGGTGATGGGTCCAGGGAAAGTATATTGGGTTTGTTACAGGAGGTGAGGAAAGAGATGATGCCGACCACTGGAGGCGGGACAGGTGGTGGGCCACAAGGAGAAGAGGAAGATGTGGGTTTCGAGCTGGTAGCGGGGGTTTTGGAAGTGCTGAGTAAGCTGGATTCCTTGTTGTAGTGTTCAGAAGGTTGTTATATTTAATCATCAATTGAGTATCCCATTGCTTTCTTACCTTTTTTTCACTTCTTTTCTTGTCTGTCGGTCTTTGCTTTTCTGTTACTCCCTACATAGTTAAGTTTCTTTTTTCTGTCAATTTCTGCGCACTGTTAATGTAACCCAATTACCTTTGTTTCCTCACTCTGGAACACTAGTTTCGCTTAAGTATCTACTTCCCGACTTCTTTCATTCGCAATATTGAGTTTTGAGATCTGTCAATGGTGTGATGAATTATCCAATGAAATACACTCTATCGTCATATCTAACCGCACTATTCCAGTCAATTTTACTTTTATACAACCCCGCTGTCGTGAAAATTTCTCGGTCTCAGAAGGAATAGTGAGAAATCTTGAATATGATTGTTCTTACATGTCGTCCGTCACTATTTTCCATTCTGAGTGTGATACATCCTGTACCTTAAAAATCATCACATCAAGCGGGACAGTTAATGGTCGAGGGACGATGGGAGACAATTTTCAGTGGTAATTACAGTTGCCTTTCAATAACTAGCTGATAGGATAGGAAGTTAAGTCTCATCATCAATCACTCAAGCTGTGGTGTCACGATAACCCAGACCTCTGACGGAACTAGAATCAAGCCTTTTTCCTGGGACGAGACTCGCTTTTGCATGCGATGTACGGTTACTCCCCGTACACTCTTTTCAAGGTGCAATCACCGTGAGTCTGACTCGGATAGAGGCTTGGATAATAAAAAGTAATGACTTTTCATGAATGTCCAACGACCTGCAACTAGATCAATATAGACCAGCGTGAGTCGAACAATAACGAGTGTCAGTAATACAGGAACCCTTGGGAATATCTTACTACTCAAATACTACCTGTCTATCAAATCTGGTTGTAAAAACGAAAATTTTTTTCGAAAAAAAAAAAATTCGGATCTCTCCGATTCTTGGGGGATAAGTACAATGAGATGTATCAGTCAATTGCGACCAACACACCTCCACTTAGACTGGCCTGAAGCTTTTCCCGAACGCTATATGTCACCACAAACACGACAGACTGGTCCCCTTTCAGACTCGGATGTTTCAGTCGTTGTAGATTGGGTTGTTGGGATGGCTGTTGGCTACTTGTTATACGGTGCTAATATTGTGATCTCTTTCACTGCCATATACCTCTTGACGTGAGTCTCAGAAAACACCAGCGACTGTAACGATGATTGACTTGCTATAGAACTACAAGCACCCGTATGACGAGGGCCCAACTAGGATTGTTATTCTTGACAATAGTCATGCTCTTGGTGTCTACCTTATATATGTCTCTGGAAACAGCATTCATCTTAGTTCAAATTCCACGCATGGGCATCAATCCTCCGGCCCGGGATATCGACTTGTTGATAAACCATATAAAAATGGCTTATATGTACGCGGCCAGGTTAAATGTGGGTTTGGAATAGAGTATTACTCTCTTATGAAAATCTAAGTACTTTGTAGCTCGTTGCTTGCGATGGAATCACAGTGTGGAGGGCATGGATACTGTATCCTTCTAATTTGGCCGCAAAGATTGTGATGATTTTGTGTATGATTGGATCGATTGGTGAGCATCCAACAGTCCATGTATTTTTAGAATAAGCGAAGTGACAAAAGAATTTTTCGCCTATCTAGCAGGTACTTTTGTGAATGCCGGATTTGTGGGTGAAGAATATCTCGGAGACTTAACTTTAGGACCATGGGAAGAGTTGGCACAGTTGCTCCCACTTCTGATCACGAATTTGGTTTCTACTTCGATGATTGCCTACAAGGCTTGGTGAGTAGTATCCGATCAACTAAAGCGATTCTTTGTTCAAAAATAAGATCCAGGTGTCATCAAAGGGATGTCAGGAAAACTTTAATCTCTACAAATGGTTCTGCGATGAAAATTCAAAAAATTATGTGGTTTTTGGTAGAGTCGGGCATTTTTTACTTCATCTTTTTGGTAAGAATTTTTGATATAGTTGACCTATACTAATCTTTCCATCAATGAAAAATAACGCTGTTAGATCGGATACACTGTCATCCTAGTGAAAGGAATAAGTTCTTCTTTTAGCAATGCAACGCCGATGCTTTCTGTAAGTTCCTCATTCAAGCCGATTGCCTCCAAAAGTGTTTTACGTTTTGATTTTCGGAATGTAGGCCATATATCCCCTTCTTGTCGTCTTGATTGCGGCGCACGAGAAATCTAAGGAGGCTAGTAATAATGGTATGTCATTGACACAGTCGATCAAATTCGCCTCGAAGAATAGCACGGAACCAGAAATCCATGGGTGATATCCGAGTCGGGATGAATTCTCAGTTTTCAGTTCAAGTGAGACGAACGAAGATGGTCCCGGATAACTGTACAGAGATCAACTCCGTCTAAGGAACAGAGAAAATCTTTTCATCGGTCTGAAAGAGAAAGCTGGCTCACGTATTAAATGGCATAGCACAAGTTCAACAAAATTAAGTAGACTATAAACTAATAGTAGCCTTGTTCGGGTTTTTTTTCAGTTCATATGTAAAATTTCTGCGCTGCGTGGCCATTAAGATTCTCATTTTGCTCCTTGTCATGGAAGGTCATTAGTTAGTGACGCAGTCTAAATCACTAAAGAAGCTGTGGGATTCAAACGTAGCTGATTATATCTGCTTAAGTTTAGAAGTGGATGGAGTTTCTTATTAAGCTGAAGGGCAGAAAACTATGTTGAGATCGACCTGAAGAACGAGCAACAACAATTTTAGAGCTTACTAGATGAACGACAAAATATTTACGTCATTGGATGGTGAAAGACGACGAGGCCCCGCGCCGTACTCCTCCTTCTGCACCAAGCTGTTCCAGCCCCCATGGCAATGGCTTTAGCGGCCACGCAGGCTCGGCATTCGCAGGAGGCTCAAAAATCGCTTATGACTCAAGGGATCTAGAGGATGGACGGAAGAGAAAAAAATTGGAGGGAAAATGCCCAAGTTGACAATTATGGAGGAAGTCTTGTTGCTTGGGATCAAGGATAATCGATAAACAAGTGCGTCCATATCAAAAACCCTCCTTACGTTCGTTCGTTCGTTTCTGTAACTTATTTCCAATAGGGCTATCTCTCTTTCTGGAACGATAACATATCCTACGCTCTTCGGGGGCTGTATCCTCATCGAGCTAGCTCTACGTCGACGTACTGCACTTGTCCGTGACCCCGCCAGGCGAAGATTGCCCTTATCCGAGAGGTTAATAGAGGTGATAGATGACAGGCAGACAGGAGAGACTATCTTGGACGAAGCGTTGAAGATGATGAAAAGCGTGCAGGATCCGCCCAGCGGTGAAACTGGGTATGTTAGCGGAGGTGGAGAGAAGATGAGTGTAAATAACTGGATCGATTTGCTAAGTGGTGAGTCCCTAAATCGCCCTAGCCCTTTTCCCTAACCCTCTCCCTCCTCCCTGTTCTTTTCTTCTCGAAAGCTTCCAACTAACATCGTATCGTTTCCAGGCGAAACATGGAACGTCCTTAAAATAGGCTTCCAACTGAAACAAGTCCGTGAACGTCTCGCCAAGGGTTTGGTCGACAAGGGCGTCCTACGCACTGAAAAGCGCAATTTCCTCCTTTTCGACATGGCTACCCACCCTGTCGCAGACTATACGACTAAATCAAACCTAATCACCCGGGTAACAACTCTTCTCACCGCTACCACTTCCACGGTACCCTCCGCAGCGCTAGATAAAGAGGGCACGCAGTGTCGAGTTATTCGAGCTGTCTGCTTGGTGTGCGCCGCGTACACGGCTTCGGTGTTGGATAACGCGTTTGGAAGGATGGAGGAAAGAGAAGGAGTGTTCCAGAGGGCTGATGAGATTCTGGGCGAGTTTGCGTCCTGGCCCTTCGGTAGCGCTGGACCATCCGTCGGTTTTGGGCCGGGCTCGAGTTCGATGTCAACCCCCGGGAGAAGAAAAGCTGGTGCGGGAAGTAGAATCGCGACGGGAAGTTCCGGTGATGGGTCAAGGGAGAGCATACTGGGTTTGTTACAGGAAGTGAGGAAAGAGATGATGCCGACCACTGGAGGCGGTACAGGTGGTGGGGCACAAGGGGAAGAGGAAGATGTGGGTTTCGAGCTGGTAGCAGGGGTTTTGGAAGTGCTGAGTAAGCTGGATTCCTTGTTGTAGTGCTCAGAAGGTTGTTATATTTAATCATCAATTGAGTATCCCATTTATGCTGCGCGAAAGCAGCCAAAATTAATTTCCGCCACTTTCCCCTTTTTTAGGTCATTTTCGCCACTCTATTGCGGATTTCGCACCTCTCAGCGTGACATGTGACCACACACAATTTCCGCAACTTTCATTTGTTCGAACATTTAAGAATACCAAGTTCCGCACTCTATTTGGTTTCGCAAATTTCAGTGTGACGTGACAGTGAGTCCAATTCGCACTTCCTTGTGTTTTCTTCGAACTTCTCTTGTGTTTTCTCCGAAATTCTCAAATATGTGGATTTACTTAGTATTATATGATCTAAAAATACATAAATATTAATGCATGTGGAAAGAACACAGAATTACTGAAGTTCCCGCATACATTTACATGTTGATCACAAAAGAGAACTTGAAGTGGATTATCACTTGGTAAGTATAAGGCTGTTCTAATTAAATTAGAATTACTCAAAATTCAGTATTCAATGCTGATTGGTTTTTAATGAATTATTAGCCCATTATAATTTGTAATTACTTGGTTTTTTCCATTCCTGTGACATTTGACCTAAAATTGCCTTCCGAATGTCAAATTGAAGAAAATCATGTAGCCCAACTCTTTGCACACATTGCTTGTGGGGCATAGAGAAAAAGAGGTCAGTAACACATACAACCATCAAGTAGATGTGGGGCCATTGCTCAAACTTGCTTCATGTGGCCAATATGAGGCCCAGTAATCTATTTATATCTTATCAGAAACAGTTCAAAAACTGAGGGCACTTATGGTTATTGACCAATTCAAGTGCCCCCTGGCAGGTTTCTCCAATACTAAATGGGGTAAGTACCTGGGAACTTCTGTGGTCAAGTTTAGTGAAGACAAGTCCCTGAAGGGTCTCATAATGAGAAATTGTATTTGACAGTTACTAACCAGTGTCGAAATACTTTTGATGTTTTGAGATGTCCATTCTTGAGTTAAGTAGCAAATAGATCAATGTAGAAATTTCACCAACTCTTGTTCCTTGGTGACTTCAGCCTGTTTGGCCAAGTTCTTAATCCATATTTGGTGACCAAAAACTCCACACTGGAAAGCTCATATAGCAGGATTGAGAGTAAATACAAAAAAGCCAGGGAATTGTTGAGGCAGAGGGACTGCAACTGGAGTCTAACTGTTAGCAGTACAAAAGTGTACCTAACTAGTGTTAGTAGTAAAATCTTTACTTCACCTTCACCTTGAAGTAACACACTGATAATCTGGTAAATTTTGGAAAAAAATCTTTAATGAGGAACCAAGTTTATGGTCATTACATTCCAAGCCATGGGCATCTGTGTCAGTCTACATTGTTCTCATATCTCCTTAAAAACAGTTATGAAAACTAATCAATTACCAATTATTAATGGGTCAGCAACTCATTACCCCACTTGAGTAATTGTAATGGTAATTTCAATGGAATAAAATCAATTAAATGGGTAATTAATTGAACTGAGTTGAAGCCTCACTATGAGTTATCCCTGTGGCTGCTGCTCACCACACTTGCAATGGCACAGCTATTAGGGTGGGTCATCTTAGATTCACTGTTGAAAAGCAGGTTCATGTATGATTTTTCCCAACAAAACCATTTGTTAGTGTAGATAACTTATATTTGCAACTTGAATGTTGCTTTAATATCTTAGTTAAGGCTGACCATGAATGCATCTGTGGATATCCATCATCTGAACTGGCCAGTATTCCAATGTCTGAAATTTGAATCTGCATCCTGACATATCTGGTGTAAAGAGTGGAGTGTACTTTGTGTGGTAGTATACAAGAGGCTTAGATATTGCAGATAGGACATCTAGGAGCCTAATTGAGTCCAGGAAAATAGCTGTTGTAAAGAATGGAGTGTAATTTGTGTATTAGTATACAGGAGGCTTAGATGTTACAGACAGGACATCTAGGAACCTGATTGAGTCCAGGAAAATAGCTTCTGTAAAGAGTGGAGTGTACTTTGTGTAGTAGTATACAGGAGGCTTAGATATTGCAAACAGGACATCTAGGAACCTAACTGAGTCCAGGAAAATAGTTGTTTCAGTTTTTCAAACTAGATATTTGTTTATGACAATGATATTGTTTTTTGAGATAAAATCCATTAACCTGATATTGGTGTGAAGTAGATTCACCGTGTAAGGAACAACAGCAGAAAATATTAGAGACCTTGCGCAGAGCCAACCGTTGCGCAGCCGATGCACAGATTTGGCTGAATATGACGTCAATTTTCAATTCAAATCTGCGCAACGGTTGGCGACGGTTGGCTAAGCGCAATGTCTCTATTTATGTATTTTTAAATTATATAATGAGAATATTCATGTATTTTAAAATATATAATAAGTAAATTACGAGGCCGGAGTTTACGGAGGTCTCGTCCTTACTAAACTTGGGCTGGGTGGTTCCCACATGTATTCTCCATTTGGAAAATCTTATGTTACCGTTACCTCACACTTGTTCACACAGTTTACGGCCTCGTACTTGCCATGCGCAAGCAATGGCCCATTTCCTTTGATACATGTACTTGAGAAGTTCAGAGAAAATACAAGAGAAGTGCGGAAAAAACACAAGAGAGTTCGGCTTGAACTCAGTGTCACGTCATGCTGAAATCCTCGAAACCAATGGAGTGCGGAAATCATACTCATTAAATGTTCGAAGAAAATGAAAGTTGCGGAAATGTGTGTGGTCACATGTCACGCTGAGAGGTGCGAAATCCTCAAGAGAGTGGCGAAAATGACCTAAAAAAGGGGAAAGTGGCGGAAATTAATTTTGGCTGCTTTCGCGCAGCATACCCATTGCTTTCTTACCTTTTTTCACTTCTTTCCTTGTCTATCGGTCTCTGCTTTTCTGTTACTCCCTACATAGTTAAGTTTCTTTTTCTGTCAATTTCCCCGCACTGTTAATGTAACCCAATTACCTTTGTTTCCTCACTTTGGAACACTAGTTTTGCTTATCTACTTCCCGACTTCTTTCATTCGCAATATTGAGTTTTGAGATCTGTCAATGGTGTGATGAATTATACACTCTATCGTCATATCTAACCGCACTATTCCAGTCAATTTTACTTTTATACAACCCCGCTGTCGTGAAAATTTCTCGGTCTCAGAAGGAATAGTGAGAAATGTTAAATATGATCGTTCTTACATGTCGTCCGTCACCATTTTTCATTCTGAGTGTGATACACCCTGTACCTTAAGAATCATCACATCAAGCGGGACAGTAAATGGTCGAGGGACGATGGAAGACAATTTTCAGTGGTAATTACAGTTGTTTTTCAATAACTAGTTGATAGGATAGGCGATCCAAAGTTATTTTTCATCATCAATTACTCAAGCTGTGGTGTCACGATAACCCAGACCTCTGAAGGAACTAGAATCAAGCCTTTTTTTTGCGATGAGAGTCGCTTTTGCATGCGATGTATCTTTACAGGGTGTGATCACCGTGACTCAGATAGGGGCTAAACCAGTAGGTAGGTAGGTAGGTAGATTACACGGGTAACGCATACATGACGCGCGGAACCATAAAGGTTCACCCGGTGACGACAGCTCTGAATCTCCAATGACCTGCAACTAGATCAATATAGACCAGCGTAAGTTGAACAATACCGAGTGTTAAGAATACAGGAACCCTTTGGAATATCTTACTACTCTCATACTACCTGTTTCTCAAATCTGATTGCAAAAGCGAAAATTTTTTTTCGAAAAAAAAAGACTCGGATCTCTCCGATTCTTTGGGGATAAGTACAATGAGATGTATCAGTCAATTGTGACCAACACACCCCCACTTGGACTGACTGGAAGCTTTCCCCAGACCCTGTATGTCATCACAAACACAACAGACTGGTCCCCTCTCAGACTGGAATGTTTCAGTCGTTGTAGAATGGGCTATTGGGACGGCTGTCAGCTACTTGTTTTACGGTGCTAATATTGTGATCTCTTTCACTGTCATATACCTCTTGATGTGAGTTCTCAGAAAACACCAGCGATTGTAAAGATGATTGACTTGCTATAGAACCACAAGCACCCGTATGACGAGGGGCCGACTAGGATTGTTATTCTTGACAATATTCATGCTCTTGGTGTCTACCTTATCTGTGTCTCTGAATACAGCATACATCTTCATTCAAATCCCACTCTTTACCATTAATCCTCCAGATATCATCGATATCGACTCGTTGATAACAAGTATAGGTATTGTTGTCCTATATGTGGATAGGTTAAACGTAAGAGCTTTGAAAAGAGTATTGACACATTATGAAAATCTAACTACTTGGTAGTTCATTGCTTGCGATGGAATCGCAGTGTGGAGGGCATGGATACTGTATCCCCATAATTTGGCAGCAAAGATTGTGCTAATTTTGTGTATGATTGGATCACTTGGTAAGCATCCAACATAGTCGTTGTATTTTTGGGACAAACGAAGTGACAAGAAATATTTTTCGCCCATCTAGCAGGCAGTTTTGTGAGCGCTGGATTGGAGACTGAAGAATCTCTTCAAGACATTGCTGCAAAACAATGGGGAATATTTGAATGGGTACTCCCGCTTCTGATCACGAATTTGGTTTCTACTTCAATGATTGCCTATAAGACTTGGTGAGTAGTATCCAATTAACTAAAGCAATCCTTTGTTCAGGAATAAGATCCAGGTATTATCAAAGAGATGTCAGGCAGAATTTGATCTCCACAAACGGTTCTGTGATGAAAATCCAAAAAATTATGTGGTTTTTGGTAGAATCGGGCTTTTTTTACTGTATATCTTGGGTAAGAACCTTTGAGTCAGGCGTTGGCATAGACTAATCTTTCCATCAATATAAATTTGGTTCTAGATCGGCTACACTCTCATCCGAATATTGAAAGAAACAAGTTCTGCTGGAATCTCCCGAATCTCTGCCGTTACAATGCCGATGCTTTCTGTAAGTTCCTCATTCAAGCTGATTGTCTGCACAAGTGTTTTACGTTTTGATCTTCGGAATATAGGCCATATATCCCCTTCTCGTTGTCTTGATTGCGGCGCACGAGAAATCTAAGGAGGCCAGTAATAGTGGCATGTCGTTGATACAGTCGATCAAATTCGCCTCGAAGAATAGCACGGAGCCAGAAATCCAGGGATAATGTCCAAGTCGGGATGAATTTCCAATTTTGCAGTTTAAGTGACACGAACGAAGATGGTCTCGGGTAATTGTGCAGAGATTAACTCCAACTACGAACAAAGGGAAAGTTGGATTACGTAGTAAATGGCATAGCATAAGTTCAACAAGATTAAACGGTAAACTAATAGTAGTGTTTTTCCATATGTAAAATTTCTGCGCTGCCATTAAGATTCTCATTTTGTTCTTTGTACGGAAGGTCACATAGTGACGGAGTCCGAATCACTATAGAAGCTGTGGGATTCAAAGGTGGTTGATCATATCTGCTTTAGAAATGGATGAAGGTTAACATCATTGGGTTGAAGAATAGAAACTATGTTCAGATCGACCTGAAGAACGACGCGCATTAACAGTTTTAGAGCTTGCTTGATGAACGTTGCCAATCAGGAAAAACCCCTTTTAGGGATTAGCAACAAATACCGCAGAATACCAAGAATCCAAGGAAATTATTGTAAATTTGAGGTATTTCCGCTAAACAGCTGGATTTCTCCGATTACTGAGGAATTATTTAGTCCTTTTTCAATTAGCCAAAATTACCTTTGAAAAGCGTGAAATACCAGGGATATGACTGACTTTTCAACCTGTTTGTTACTATTCATTCATTCAAAGTATAGCAAAACATATTTATTAGTTGTACTAAGTACGTGAAACATGAGTAAACTATTATATCTATGTATACTACGAGTCTACAAAATCCTTGTCATATAGAGCCTATGTCATGAACTCGCCGGTCCGCCACCCCGCCACCACACCAGAAGCCACATCGCCTAACCGGGACAACTTATTTCCTATTCCGAAGTGCGATTAGGCACGGGATCATTACTAATCGCACTTCCGACTTCCGAACACGGCATACAACGCGCTAGGGGCCGATCTCTTATGTGGCACCAAGACTGGGTTGATCGCAGGGGTCGACGGGTGACATAGGGATTAGAGGTGTCAACAAGTCACCTGCGGATCCACCCGGATCCGTACCTGCAGGTACTTAATTTTTTTAATAGTGACCTGTGACCTGTCCCGGATCTGCACCTATGGGTACCCGTCCCGCAGGTCAAATTACCTGCAGGTCTCTGAGTACCCGCAGGTCATCAAATTACAAAGGTATCTGCAAGTACTTGTAAGGTACCTGCAGGTACCTCCAAGGAATTCAGTTATAAACAGATGAAATTGTCCAAAAATTGTAGAATTATTTATTTGTGCTGTAAATCATTTTGAAGATGCAAAGAAACCACACACTTTTCATTTATAGAAGTTCTCACACAAACTTCTCCTTGATTATTTATCTGGGTCCTTAGAAATTGTGGCACCAAGTGATTGAAGGTGAAAGGGTACTGAAAAAAATGTGGAACATGATCTAGTGTGTACATATTGATGAGTTACACAAATTTCATTTCTGGACATTCTTCTCAACCTCAATATTTAGAGATGAAAGTGAAACAATATTTCAAAAGTAAATAAAACAGGTCTTGTAAATACAGTACTTTGTAAAACCAAGAGGTTACTACATCAGTGTGATCTGGAGTATTTAGTCTCACTCTGCACAAATTTTTAGGTTTTTTGACCATGCAATTGTTGAGAAGCAGACATCACATTTCAAGGACAGGGTCAGAAGGCAAAGTCATGTGACTCAAGCACTATACTCCAATGTTGCTCAACAATGGCACAGTCAAAAAATCTAAAAATGTGGGCAGAGCAGGACTATATACTACAGATCACACTGATGTAGTAACCTTTTGGTTTTTACAAAGTACCGTATTTACAAGGCCTGTTTTATTTATTTTGGAGCATTTTTCCACTTTCATCTCTAAATATTGAGTTTGAGAAGAATGTCCAGAAATGAAATTTGTGTAACTCATCAATATGTATACACTAGATCATGTTCCACATTTTTTTTCAATACCCTTTCACCTTCAATCACTTGGTGCCACAATTTCTAAGGACCCAGATAAATAATCAAGGAGAAGTTTGTGCGAATACTTCTAGAAATAAAAAATGTGTGGTTTTGTTGCATCTTTAAACTGATGTAAAATACAAATCAAATATGTGGTCTGTGGACTATAATATTAACTGAAATTCATTGACCTACTAAATAAGATGATAGAAGGTCTCTACTCTTGACTTGTCCCTTGAAAAAAAACTTAGAAGCAGCAGTCACAAAAATTTATGGATCACCTGCAGGTCAACTTGCGGATCAGTGAAATTTAGGGTCCCTGACCTGTGACCTGTCCCGGATTCAGACCTGTGCAGGTCATGATCCGCGGGTCACCTCTACCTGCAGGTCATTTTGCGGGTCCACCCGCGGATACCTGCGGGTAGGGGTGACTCGCTGACACCTCTAATAGGGATGATCAGACATTGTAGGTAGCGGAGAGGAGGAGACATTATTGCTGCTAGGAGTATACTCCTTTACTTATAGTATATATACCTTGTATAAACATTAGTACTAGTTAGAATCCAATCTTAGTTGTCATAGGACACATTGTTCTATTGATCCTACTTTCCTGGTAGGCGACGACTTGCTTATTCGCACCACTCTCGTTGTCGACTCAGCTCCGAAGGCTGTCTATCTTGCGATTCTCCTTGGTTTCCATACTAGTTCCATTCTTCTAGCTTCTAGGCTCGTAGTCTGAGTCGCCAACACTAGGTTCCTGGTTCCTCGTATCCGTGGCTATCGTTATTCGCACGAATCGCAGTCTGATATAGGCGTATATCGACCAGTCGCACTACTCTCGAGGCTTAGAGGGTCAGGTTCCATCGCACGATCGCTGTCACTCCCCAACAGGTTGCCTAGGTTAGGCAAGGGTGTATTGCTTTTAGGTCAGGTCGTGACAGTAGATTGGATTCTCCTTACTGTTCAGGAGTGTCGATCGTGCACTGTCGTTGCGTTCCCCTATTTCTCATTCATTGATCGAAGTCTCACCAACATTCGCTCACCGTTTTACCGGACACATTTATTGTGATTCGCATTCGTTTCTAGTATCAAGTACTCCTATTATAACAAGAGACTTGGTGCTCCTTAACGGACGAGTACTTATCCCCTACTCGACTCATTCGCTCTGTATACGAGCACTTATATTCGCTATCGAAATCCAGATCTATACTCTTGGAATCTAGCTCTAGAGACTAAAGGAACCTCTAATGGACCGCGATTTATCTTACGCTGTGGCTATAGGAGCCATACTCTTGGTACTCGCATTTTGGATGACTTGTGCCAAGGCGGCACTACTCGTATTTGTTGCGATTCGCAACCTCATGCAACCGATTCTCGTAGTCGCATATGATTATGCGCTACTCTCTAGGAACTACGTCTTGCATCATATCTTGGTATTCGCATGGAATCGCCGTTTGTTTTCGGCTTTAGATATCCTGCTTCCAAGCATGAGGCAATCACCTATCTCTATCCAATACCGAATCTTACACCAAAAGCTGGTAATCGCATCCGTCATTCATCATTTCCGACAAACATCTACTTTGAAACTGGACCTCATTGAGAGGTATTCCATATCGCAAAAGGATTTGATGCTATCACTCGAGGAAATTCTTAATGAAGAATACTCCGAAGTGTTGCAATGGATCCTTGCGAATCGGAAGAGTGAGGAAGCATTAAACGAGTTATTTCGCAAGCGGAATGTAGTCCAATATGTTAGGACTAAACAGGAAGCGCGTAGAAAAACTGCGAATAATGCTCCCACCCAGTTTGGAGATGGAATCGCACCAAGGGGGATGTCCTATGGAGAATACATGGGAGCCATAGCGGATGAATATAATATTCATTTGGGTCCGCTATCCACTTTGAGGCCTTGGTTTGCAGCCGAACGGATGAAGGTGTTTTGCGATCGAGTTTCGGATCTGGAAAGAAGGTGGTTCGAAGGTTCTCTTTTGATGGAGGAATACACCTCGGAGGCTAAAAGGATTAGAGATTTGGTCGACACCCATCTTCTGAATGATGGGCACACCACAGATCTAGATTGGATAAAACAACGCCTTTTGAATCTGGAGAATTTGGTGGGAGGTCTAGGCGGATCTGGGAGATTCGTTATGAAGTTATAGACTGTGCGATTAAGCCAGTACTACTTGCGATTCACGAAAATCGCACATCGGAAGCACTTTGGACTTAGGTTTTTGGTTTTAGGACACCCGCGTTGACAGTCGACTTATCCTCCTATGTTGAAACGCCTTGAGCCACGAACATTGGAGTAGATTCGCGACTTTGGTCTGCTCTTCGGAGCATATGGACCTTTTTGGGATATAGATTCGAGGTTGAATCTCACTTTCTCACACATTGAACTTTTCACACACGATTTTGGACTACGAGTCGCACTTTGCGACATTCAAGACATGATATTTTGCGATTAAATCGCACAAACGATGCTACGCTATGGCTATACGATATATACACAACATTCAAGATATTTTCAAGACGACCCCGATGGTCCCGCTTCCGCATTCCCTCGATCCGTTTCCGTGTCGATGTCCCTCCAACGTTCCGTTGTAGGCGTTAGGTTGTTGTCGATGGGTGCGACTGCCAAGAATAATGCATTAGTCGCGCAAATCGCAGTAACAACGAAGGATACAACTCACCAAAAGGCCTGCGGTGATGGAAAGGGACGAATTTATACCCATCCCACTGGTAAGGTCGCAGGTGCGGCTCATCGTCATCTTCAAGCACGCACTTGATGCTCCTCCATCGACACCCCAAGCATCGTCTATTCTTTTCCGGTTTGGGATCGTCCCAAGTGGAGAACGCGAGCTTCGGATATGCGCAGACAAAACCTTGTCGCACACATAGTTTACAAGGATCACGAGGAAGAAGGTAGATCACGCCGGGGGTACGCGATAGAGAGAAGTTGGCCTGGATTCGAGAGAAGGATCTGTTGGATACAACGGGGGGAGGAGTTGTTGACCTCCACATCTCCATCGGACGAATGTCCATTTGGGGTGATGCGTAATTTGATACGCGGTTGACCCTTTCGGAGACGGAAGGTGGATGGATTTGTTGGTCCTCGTTGTTGGTCCAGGGGATGGAAGGCAGAAGGTCGGAATCGGTGTAGGTTGGATAGGCGAAGTGAATCGCAGGTGTATTACGCAAGGGTTTGGAGACCCAAGCACGAATCGCGTCAAGGTCGACGATTTTGGGTTCACCTTTTGTATTCCGGGGTGCCCTGAAGGCTCCTGGCTTCGGCTTCTTGGCGGATTTAGCCGGCCCAGGTTCCTCCGAGGCCTTGCGCTTAGCCGAAGACGCGTCCGGCTGCCATTCGTCATCCGAACTTGATTCCGATGGTGTGGGATCGCGAGCACGCTGTTTACCCCGCGATGTCGAAGACAGAATGTAAACATATGCGCGATTTTGGACGCGCGGAAGGGATTCGAGAGGAACAGAGAGGATTTCGGAATCAGGAGGTGATAAAGGCTGGATTGAAGGGGGAGGAGGTGGTGAATACATGTGTATGTCCTCATCGTGTGGAATGGAGTTTGCCTGCTCGGAATCGCGCAAAAGAGAACTGGAAATGGCGTTTTGACGCCGAATCGCAGAGTTTATGCAACCGGGGCATGTTTTGTCGTCATGATTAGGATCGGGGATGTAAGGAGTGCGGTAGGAAGGGACAGGGAAGTTCGTCTTCAGCTGGTGATAGAACGGGTCGTTGGTATGTTTGTTGCAACCAGGGTGCGTTTGCCCATACAGAAAATCGCCGACGAATCGCGGGTCGGTCTTCAACGCATTGGTCATTTGCCGACCATAGTAATTAGCGGGTTCGGCAATGGCGAGCCATTCCACCATCCTCTTGGCGATTTCTCGTTCCAACTCTGCCTTTCGTCGACGAATCGCATCCGATTTCGGTTGAGGATAGCGACTTTCATCGTTGCTAGGGTCACCGAAGGGGTTAGGATAAGCGAGTTCCTGTATAAGAGGCTTCGTGAGCTTAGGGAGAGATTCGCTGAAGGAGATCATAGGACTGGGGTCGAAAGGCGGGAACTCTGGGTCAATGGGCTGCCAGAGTTCTGATCGAAGGAAGGAATTGGCGATTTCCTTCATCACAACCTCTGTGAAAAAGTAGAGCTGCGTTAGCTCGTCGTCGCAGTAAACTTCGGCAGCATGATGGTTGTGGAGGTCGCAAATAATGTCGAAGGTTTGGGCCTGGAAGGGAGAGTTAATCGCGGGAGAGAATGAAGAACAACAAAAAACGCACAAAGGCATTCACCCATGAAATCAAACCCCGAACCCCATGCATCAACTGAGCATCGGACAGATGATCAAAAGATGGAGGAGTGGTTGCGCCCGCTGCTTGATATGCACGGTTGTATTGTTGGAAGGCGGCCTGAGCGAGACTGTCGAAGGTGGGTAGGAAATCGCACTCGGTGGCGTTGAGACCCGCGATTTGGTGCGCCCGGATTCGGATTCGAAAGTTCGCAAGAGCGAAATAGTGACAAAATTCGACGGACTCTTGGAAATCAGTACGAGGTCGGGGTGTCGGATTAGTTGGAAGTGGTTCCTGAAGCCGGGTTAGGTCGATGTCGACAAGGGAGGACGCGTTGTGGAAAGATCGGAGGATTTTGGCACATTCCTTGCGCTGCGCGCGCGAAATCGCGTTGGTGGAGGAGGAAGTGTTAGAGTTGCTGGCCATAGATGATGATTGTGGTGGTTCGAGAGAGACGTTTGAAGTGGCACCGATCGATGCGACTTTATATTGGGTTTTCTGCCGGAATTTTCGATCAATTTACGGCATTCATTTTGGTTAAAGTTTGCGAATCTGGAGATTTAATGATTCTCCATTGCAAATCGCATTATTCGAGGACGAATAATTCCTAGAGGGGGGGTAATGTCATGAACTCGCCGGTCCGCCACCCCGCCACCACACCAGAAGCCACATCGCCTAACCGGGACAACTTATTTCCTATTCCGAAGTGCGATTAGGCACGGGATCATTACTAATCGCACTTCCGAACACGGCATACAACGCGCTAGGGGCCGATCTCTTATGTGGCACCAAGACTGGGTTGATCGCAGGGGTCGACGGGTGACATAGGGATGATCAGACATTGTAGGTAGCGGAGAGGAGGAGACATTATTGCTGCTAGGAGTATACTCCTTTACTTATAGTATATATACCTTGTATAAACATTAGTACTAGTTAGAATCCAATCTTAGTTGTCATAGGACACATTGTTCTATTGATCCTACTTTCCTGGTAGGCGACGACTTGCTTATTCGCACCACTCTCGTTGTCGACTCAGCTCCGAAGGCTGTCTATCTTGCGATTCTCCTTGGTTTCCATACTAGTTCCATTCTTCTAGCTTCTAGGCTCGTAGTCTGAGTCGCCAACACTAGGTTCCTGGTTCCTCGTATCCGTGGCTATCGTTATTCGCACGAATCGCAGTCTGATATAGGCGTATATCGACCAGTCGCACTACTCTCGAGGCTTAGAGGGTCAGGTTCCATCGCACGATCGCTGTCACTCCCCAACAGGTTGCCTAGGTTAGGCAAGGGTGTATTGCTTTTAGGTCAGGTCGTGACAGCCTAAAACAAAAATCAGCACGAGTCCAATGCAGAAGGATGGTGTGTGCAGACCTCTAACCCAGACGGCCACCAGTGAATTCTTTAAATGCATGTCTGGTTCCTAAAATAGAGACAGCGAGCCTAGAATAAAAAAAGATTGGCATGTGTCAACGTGCAAAAGAATGGCACACATACCTGTAATCTAGACCAGGCCTTTAAGGAGAGAAATGAATGGAATGTGTTCGTGAGACGAAGCAGGAGAGAGAAAAAATGAGGAGCCTAACTCACCTCTTTCTGTTGGTTAGCACTTGGACTCGGATTTGGAATGGGTAGACACTTGGCTTTGAAGTCTGAGGACAGATTGGAGCAAGGAATGTGTGGAGACTTACATATAATATTCAAGCATATAAACAAGTCTTCAACAAGTCTTTCAAGGCAGGGACGGAGTTCGAGGGACCAACGAGTGGTGGTAAGAGACTAAGAGTTGCCAGCGAAGCATCAGTAAATAAGCGCTCTTCTCACCGCTACCACTTCCACGGTCCCCTCCGCAGCGCTAGATAAAGAGGGCACGCAGTGTCGGGTTATTCGGGCTGTCTGCTTGGTGTGCGCCACGTACACAGCTTCGGTGTTGGATAACGCGTTTGGAAGGATGGGGTATGAGGAGAGAGAAGGAGCATTCCAGAGGGCTGATGAGATCTTGGGCGAGTTTGCGTCCTGGCCCTTCGGTAGCGCTGGGGAATCCGTCGGTTTTGGATCGGGTTCGAGTTCGATGTCAACCCCCGGGAGAAGAAAAGCTGGTGCGGGAAGTAGGATCGCGACGGGAAGTTCTGGTGATGGGTCCAGGGAGAGTATATTGGGTTTGTTACAGGAAGTGAGGAAAGAGATGATGCCGACCACTGGAGGCGGGACAGGTGGTGGGACACAAGGAGAAGAGGAAGATGTGGGTTTCGAGCTGGTAGCGGGGGTTTTGGAAGTGCTGAGTAAGCTGGATTCCTTGTTGTAGTGTTCAGGCGGCTGTTATATTTAATCACCAATTGAGTATCCCATTGCTTTCTTACCTCTTTTTTTGTCTATCGGTTCCTGCTTTTTTCTTACTCTCTACATAGTTAAGTTTCTTTTTTGTCAATTTCCGCGAGCTGTTAATGTAACCCAATTAAGTACCTTTGTTTCTTCCCTCTGGAACACTAGTTTCGCGTATTAACCTCTGCCTCTCGACTTTTCTCATTGAGTTTCGAGATCTGTCAAGATGAATCATCCCACCACACTCTCGTCATATCTTCTCGTCATATCTAACCGCACTGTGTCATATCAATTTCAGTCAACTTTACTTTTATGCAACCCCCCTATCGTTAAAATTTTCTCGGTCTCAGATGGAATAGTGAGAAATCTTAACACGATTATTCTTATATGCCGTCCGTCACCATTTTCCATTCTGAGTGTGATAACCCAGACCTCTGACGGAGCTAGAATCAGGCCTTTTTCCTGGGACGAGACTCGCTTTTGCATGCTCACCGTACACTCTTTTCAAGGTGTGATCACCGTGGCTCAGATAGAGGCTTAAAAAGTAATGACTTTTCATGAATGTCCAACAACCTGCAACTAGATCAGTATAGACCGGCGTGAGTCGAACAATAACAAGTGTCAGGAATACAGGAACCCAATACAGGAACCCTTCGGAATATCTTACTACTCCAATACTACTTGTCTATCAAATCTAGATCTGATTGTAAAAACTAAAATCTTTTTCGAAAAAATTTTCCGACCTCATTTTTTGGGGATAAGTACTTGAATGAGATATATCATGTCAAGTGCGACCAACATACCCCAACTTAGACTGACTTGAAACTTTCCCCAAAAGCTGTATGTCACCACAAACACGACCGACTGGTCCCCTTTCAGACTCTGGTGTTTCAGTCGTTGTAGAATGGGCTGTTGAGATTTCTGTTGATTACTTGCTTTACGGTGCTAATATTGTGATCTCTTTCACTGTCATATACCTCCTGACGTGAGTCTCAGAAAACACCAGCGACTGTAAAGGTGATTGACTTGCTATAGAACCACAAGCACCCATATGACGAGGGGCCAAATAGGATTGTTATTCTCGACAATATTCATGCTCTTGGTGTCTACCTTATATGTAGCTCTGAATACAGCATTCATTCTAATTCAACTTCCACTCTTTGCCATCAATCCTCCGGATATCATCTCGTCGAGAACAAGGATAGATATTGCTGTCATATATGTGCAGAGGTTAAACGTAAGAGCTTGGAATAAAGTACTAACATGTCATGAAAATCTAACTACTTTGTAGTTCATTGCTTGCGATTTAATCGCAGTGTGGAGGGCATGGATACTATACCCTCGTAATTTGGTCGCAAAGATTGTGCTGATTTTGTGTATGATTGGATCGTTTGGTGAGCATCCTAACATAGTCGTGTATTTTTGGGACAAGCAAACGAAATTTTCGCCTTTTTAGCGGGCATCTTTGTGAGAGCTGGATTGGGGACTGAAGAAGCTCTTCGAGAGGTTGGCGACACTGGAGGACCATTGGAAATGTTGGAGCAGACACTCCCACTTTTGATCACAAATTTGGTTTCTACTTCAATGATTGCCTACAAGGCTTGGTGAGTAATATCCAATCAGCTAAAGCAGTTCTTTGTTCAAAAATAAGATCCAGGTGTTATCAGAGGGATGTCAGGAAAAATTTGATCTCTACAAACGGTTCTGTGATGAAAATACAAAAAATTATGTGGTTTTTGGTAGAGTCTGGCTTTTTTTACTGCATCTTTTGGGTAAGAACTTTTGATGTAGGCGTTGACATAGACTAATCTTTCCATTAATGAAAAACGACACTTTTAGATCAGTTACACTGTCATCCTAGTGAAAGGAACAAGTTATCAAATCTTCCAAATCTCTGTCTTTGACAATACAATGCCGATGCTTTCTGTAAGTTCCTCATTCAAGCTGATTGTTTCTAAAAGCGTTTTACGTTTTGATTTTCGGAATGTACTAGGCCATGTATCCCCTTCTTGTTGTTTTGATTGCGGCGCATGAGAAATCCAAGGAGGCTAGTAATAACGGTATGTCATTGACACAGTCGATCAAATTCGCCTCGAAGAATAGCACGGGACCAGAAAGCCAGGGATGATGTCCGAGTCGGGATTAATTCTCAATTTTGCAGTTTAAGGGAGACGAACGAAGATGGTCTTGGACAACTGTACAGAGATGATCTCCAACTACGAACAGAGAAAATCTTTTTACCAGTCTGAAAGAGAAAGCTGGCTCACGTATTAAATGGCATAGCACAAGTTCAACAAAATCAAACTATAAACTAATAGTAGCCTTATTCGGGTCTCTTTCAGTTCATATGTAAAATTTCTGCGCTGCGTGGCCATTAAGATTCTCATTTTGTTCCTTGTCATGGAAGGTCATTAGTATAGTGATGCAGTCTGAATCACTAAAGAAGCTGTGGGATTCAAACGTAGCTGATTATATCTGCTTAAGTTTACAAATAGATGGAGTTTCTTATTAAGTTGAAGGGCAGAAAACTATGTTGAGATCGACCTGAAGAACGAGCGTCAATTTTAGAGCTTACTAGATGAACGACAAAATACTTACGTCATTGGATGGTGACAGACGAGGATGCCCCGCGCCGTACTCCTTCCTTCTGCACCAAACTGTTCCAGCTCCCATGGAAATGGCTTTAGCGGCCACGCGGGCTCGGCACTTGCAGGAGGCTCAGAAATGAGTTATGACCCAAGGGATCTAGAGGATGTAGAAAAAGAATTGGAGGGAAAATGCCCAAGTTGTTGCTTGGGATCAAGGATAAACAAGTGCGCCTATATCAAAAACCCTCCTTACGTTCGTTCGTTCGTTTCTGTAACTCATTTCCAATAGGGCTATCTCTCTTTCTGGAACGATAACATATCCTACGCTCTTCGGGGCTGTATCCTTATTGAGCTAGCTCTACGTCGACGTATTGCACTTGTTCGTGACCCCGCCAGGCGAAGATTACCTTATCCGAGAGATTGATAGAGGTGATAGATGATAGACAGACAGGAGAGACTATCCTGGACGAGGCGTTGAAGATGATAAAAAGCGTGCAGGATTCGCCCAGCGGTGGAACCGGGTATGTTAGCGGAGGTGGAGAGAAGATGAGTGTAAATAACTGGATCGATTTGCTAAATGGTGAGTCTCTAAATCGTCCTCGTCCTTTCTCTGTACTTTCCTTCTTGAAAGCTTCCAACTAAACCGTACCATTTCTAGGCGAAACATGGAACGTCCTCAAAATAGGCTTCCAGTTGAAACAAGCCCGTGAACGTCTCGCCAAGGGTCTAGTCGACAAGGGCGTCTTGAGTGAAAGTGCCGAAAGTGGTGCAGGCCCAAGTTGTGGTGATGGGTCCAGGGAGAGTATATTGGGTTTGTTACGAGGCCGACTTTAGGAGGACTCGTCTTATTGGGTTAGTAAAGACGAGTCCTCCTACTAGTCTCCTAGCCGGTCGTGCGTTAGCCCATTTGGAAACTCTGTTCCTATCTCGGACAGGTTTACGCAAGCTCGGGAAGTTCCGCATTGCCGTGTGCGGTAACACGTGTCTTGCTATCGACTTGCCTCTGTTGATGATCCTTGTCCAGCACCTCCCTGCACTGCAGACTGCAAAAAATAATATGCTTCACATTGGTGACCTACGGCACCACTGCCTAAGGGGTGATCGGAGTTTGAAAATTGCACAGCCTCAAATGCCAGTTCAGGTGGCTGTGCATTACATTTAGGGTCACTGGTAGATATTGGGTGAGCGGAGCGAAACCCAATAATAGAGACCTTGCGCTTAGCCAACCGTAGCCAACCGTTGCGCAGCCGATGCGCAGATTTGGCTGAATATGACGTCAATTTTCAATTCAAATCTGCGCAACGGTTGGCGACGGTTGGCTACGGTTGGCTAAGCGCAAGGTCTCTAATATCGTGACAGAATTTCTGCAGCTGGCACATCAATTTTCGAAGATTTCAACTCTGATATTATCATTAGCAAATGGTTATCAACAAGAGTTGAGTGAACTTGAATTTTTCAATGAGATGATGTGCATGAGATGTACCGAAAATCTTATCTTATCGTCACCTCGCACAGTTTACGGCCTCGTACTTGCCATGCGCAAGCAATGGCCCATGTCTTTTGTTACAGGAAGTGAGGAAAGAGATGATGCCGACCACTGGAGGCGGAACAGGGGGTGGGGCACAAGGAGAAGAGGAAGATGTGGATTTTGAGTTGGTAGCGGGGGTTTTGGAAGTGCCGAGTAAGCTGGATTCCTTGTTGTAATGTTCAGGAGGTTGTTATATTTAATCATCAATTGAGTATCCCATTGCTTTCTTACCTTTTTTTCACTTCTTTCCTTGTCTATCGGCCCCTGCTTTTCTCTTACTCCCTACATAGTTAAGTTTCTTTTTCTGTCAATTTCCGCGCGCTGTTAATGTAACCCAATTACCTTTGTTTCTTCCTTCCTTCTGGAACACTAGTTTCGCTTATCTACCTCTGCCTCTCGACTTCTTTCATTCGCAATATGAGACTGGAGATCTAACAATGGTGGTGATGAATTATAACAATGAATTACACTCTGTCGTCATATCTAAAGACTAACCGCACTGCCATATCAATTCCCTTCAATTTTACTTACAACCCTGCTGTCGTGAAATTTTCTCGGTCTCAAATGGAATAGTGAGAAATCTTGATTATTCTTATGTCGTCCGTCATCATTTTCCATTCTGAATGTGATATACATTAATAAACATCAGCTCAAGCGGAACAGAAAATGGTAGGGGCGATAGTAGGAGACAAAATTCATTGGTAATTACAGCTGCCTTTCAACAACTAGCTGATAGAATAGGCGACTCGAAGTTGATTTTCATCATCAATCACTCAAGCTGTGGTGTCACGAAAACCCAGACCTCTGAAGGAACTAAAATTAAGCCTTTTTCCTGGGACGAGAGCCGCTTGTGCATGCGATGCATCTTTACACGGTGTGATCACCGTGACTCAGATAGGGGCTAAAAAAGTAAGAATGTCCAATGCCTGCAACTAGATCAATATAGACCAGCGTGAGTTGAACAATACCGAGTGTCAAAATACAGGAACCCTTCGGAATATCTTACTACTCCCATATATGCTACTGTAAACGAGCCAAAAATAAAATCCGAAAGAATCATCATTTTTGAGCCTTTTCCGAACATTTGAACTTGATATCGAGTTTCCGAATCTTATTCACTTGGTCCCGAAAGTTTGAAATTGGATAGGACCGAAAGTTCTTTAAGGTCCCGAAACTTTCAAAGCGTGACGTGTGACATGTCCAATTTTCCGAAACTTTCATTATCCAGTCCCGAAAGTTTGATCATTCCACCGAATGATACACTAAAGCTTCCACGAAAATAATATTTTTGAATTCTGTTAAGTACATATGTTAGCTAAGTGTTACTTAATTAATGTCCAGTTATGTCTCGTGGTGAATATTATGGTTTCCTATATACAGTTGAGCCACTCGGCACTCATCCACATGGGTCTATTTGGCATTCAAAAGCCTCTACTCTCATGGATCACACACTGGCATATCCAAACCTGAGAACAAGGCTGAATACAATAGTACAGTGTCCCTATCTCTATATTTGATACGATTATTATAAGATTCTACCAATTGCCTTTCATAATTCCTGTCAAATAGCATCGAACAATTAATTGGATGTTACAGAAAGGCTCACAACTGATTGAAAAGACATTATACAGGCTGATCCAGCATGCAACACAAATGCCAGCAGCAGATGATATGAATTGGTCTGTTTACAAGTGCAACAACCATTCCAAATGTGTACATGCTCTCAGCACTGAGTGGTGGCATGTACAGAACAACATGCCTGGTCTCATTAGTGCAAACAAAGGAAAGTGTGGTCTCACCTATGACTTGATGGAGTATATTGAGAATTCAAAGGAAGGAATGGACCAGAGGTGTTGTTCCCATCTAATGTGTGACCTCAACTATAGATTGATTGACTACATTTGCCATGCTGTGAGCAATAGACTGTTGGGGATGGAAGAAAAATCTTTGGATTAGGTCACAGTTTGTTAATGTCACAGTCTCACCTACATACACCATCTTTTGTGATTGAATTACATCTGCCAGGAAGTATGCTACAATACTTTAATAGTATCATTATTTACAATTTGAGCATGCTCATTAGCACTTGACAGCAGACTGTTCTGCAAAAACTGCTTGTAGCTGGAGTGGTGCTGCTGATGATACAGATCTGGGAAAAGGATATAATTAGCATAGTCACAGGTGGTGGTGACAGTGACAGCATAGGAGTGATCAATTGGGTGTTAGGTTCATCATCTTGTAGTGCTACTGTAGGATGCCTTTTGCCACTATGTCTGCAAGTGCTCAGAAGGATCTTTAAAGTCAAGGCACACATGGAGAGGGTGATGTCGATGTGAGAAGTAGTGTGAGGACAATAAAAGGTGGCCATGGAACAAGGGTCAAACAATATTTTCCACAATTATGGATGAATGCCAAGCCAACTGTATATAGGAAGCCATAATATTCACCGCGAGACATAACTTGACATAAAATATGTTAATTAACACTTAGCTAACCTATGTACTTAATAGAATTAAAAAATATATAATTCTGTGGAATTTTTGGTGTATCATTCGGTAGAATGATCAAACTTTCGGGACTGGATAATGAAAGTTTCGGAAAATTGGACATGTCACATGTCACGCTTTGAAAGTTTCGGGACCTTACAAAACTTTCGGTCCTATCCAATTTCAAACTTTCGGAACCAAGTGGACAAGATTCGGAAACTCAATATCAAGTTCAAATGTTCGGAAAAGGCTCAAAAATGATGATTCATTCGGATTTTATTTTTGGCTCATTTACAGTAGCATACCCATAATACCTGTCTATCAAATCTGATTGTAAAAACTAAAACTTTTTTTAAAAAAATCGGGCCTCTCCGAAAGTTCTTTTAAAGCTTTAGGGATAAGTACTGTGAGATGTATCATTAAATTGCGACCAAAACCTCCCCCCCTCCCCCCCACTTGGACTGACTTGAAGCTTTCCCCAAACGCTGTATGTCACCACAGACACAACAGATTGGTCCCCTTTCAGACCCGGTTATCTCAGTCATTGTGGATTGGGCTATTGAGACGGCTGTTGGCTTCTTGTTTTACGGTGTCAATATTGTGATCTCTTTTACTGTCATATACCTATTGACGTGAGTCTCAAAAAGCACTAGCGACTGTAAATACGATTGACTTGCTATAGAACCACAAGCACCCGCATGACCCGGGGCCAACTAGGACTGTTATTCTTGACAATATTCATGCTCTTGGTGTCTACCTCATTTGTGTCTCTGAATACGGCATTCATGTTCGTTCAAATTCCACTCCTTGCCATCAATCCTCCGGATATCATCTCGTCGGTAGCAAGGATAGGTATTGTTGTCATATATATTCAGAGGTTAAACGTAAGAGCTTGGAATAGAGTACGAACATGTTATGAAAATCTAACTATTTTGTAGTTCGTTGCTTGTGATGGAATCGCAGTGTGGAGGGCATGGATACTGTATCCTCGTAATTTGGTCGCAAAGATTGTGCTGATTTTGTGTATGATTGGATCGCTTGGTGAGTATGCTGTGCAAAACGGACAAATATTATTTTCCGATACTTTGGCCGTTTTTCAGCATTTTCCGAACCCTCTGTTAGTGTTTCCACACTTATAGCGTGACGTGTGACATATGCCCATTTCGACCTTTTGGTTTCGTTTCGAACTCTTTGATTGCACCTGAACTTCAAGCGTGACGTGACATGGGTACTTTTCCGAACTTTTTCACCTCAATCTCCACATTTAATCAAGATTTCGAGTATCCTTTGGCAATATATTTTCAGTTACTGATAGATAAGTATTGCAATTTATTTATTTATTACTTGTTAATAGGGATGTGCTTAACATCCCAGACAAATATATTTTAAGTCCTGTTGATATTATTAAATTTGATTGATAAATTTATCTTCAGTTCCCATTAGTAGCATTATGATATAATATGCAAACCCAAAGAAATGAGAGTATTTATATAAATTCACTGACTGGGATAAGAAAATTTGTAAATCAAGAATGTGCTTTTTGAATTATTTTTCCATTTACGCTCATATGATAGAATTGTCATCAGTGAGGCTTTTACTACCTGTTACCATGTTTATATTGTAATCTTATCTCAACATGTGTTTCAAAAGGAATGTAGGCCAGCGCCTTGAGCGTGGCATATAGACGAGCCAGCTATGAAATTTATTGAAAGCCCATCAACTGTTACGGGTCCAAGGAAGTCGTAGCCTTCCCCTCTCAACATAATTCTATCGGTGACTGACTCTATTAGGTTAGATGTAAGGATGTTCTTTGATGAATCGTAATAATTAACGGCCTTATACCTGCAATACAACGCTGGTTCACTCCTACTACTGAGTATGCTCATTAGATGGTACACATTATTAATAACCACTTCAAGAATTATTATTTATGCAACATTAATTACTTATCTATTAGTAACTGAAAATATATTGCCAAAGGATACTCAAAACCTTGATTAAATGTTCGGAGATCGAGGTGAAAAAGTTCGGAAAAGTACCCATGTCACGTCACGCTCAAAGTTCAGGTGCAATCAAAGAGTTCGAAACGAAACCACAAGGTCGAAATGGGCATATGTCACATGTCACGCTATAAGTGTGGAAACACTAACAGAGGGTTCGGAAAATGCTGAAAAACGGCCAAAGTATCGGAAAATAATATTTGTCCGTTTTGCACAGCATAGGGCATCCTTGTGAGAGCTGGAATTGAAACTGAAGAAGTTCTTCGAAAAAGTGGTGACGCTGGAGGACCATTGGAAATGTTGGAACAGACACTCCCACTTCTGATCACGAATTTGGTTTCTACTTCAATGATTGCCCACAAGGCTTGGTGAGTAATATCCAATCAATTAAAGCAGTTCGTTGTTCAAAAATAAGATCCAGGTGTTATCAGAGGGATGTCAGGAAAAATTTCATCTTTACAAACGGTTCTGTGATGAAAATTCAAAAAATTATGTGGTTTTTAGTGGAGTCGGGCTTTTTTTACTGCGTCTTTTTGGTAAGAACTTTTGAGATAGCTGTTGACATAGACTAATCTTTCCACCAATGAAAAATAACGCTTTTAGATCGGTTACAGTGTCATCCTAGTTAAAAAAACAATTTCTCAAGTCTCCGAAATACCTGTCTTTAGCAGTGTAATGCCGATGCTTTCTGTAAGCTCCTCATTCAAGTTGATTGTCTCCAAAAGTGTTCTACGTTTTGATTTTTGCAATGTAGGCCATGTATCCCCTTCTTGTTGTCTTGATTGCGGCGCACGAGAAATATAAGGAGGCTAGTAATAATGGTATGTCATTGATACAGTCAATCAAAGTCGCCTCGAAGAATAGCACGGAACCAGAAATCCAGAGATGATGTCCGAGATTTTACGGTTTAAGGGAGATGAACGAAGATGGTCTCGGATAACTGTACAGAGATTACTTAATTCCAACTACGAACAGGGAAAATCTTTTTACCGGTCTGAAAGACAAAGCTGGCTCACGTATTAAATGACATAGCATAAACTAAACTTAAACTAATAGTAGCCTTGTTCGGGTGTTTTTTTTTTATTTCATATGTAAAATTTCTGCTCTGCGTGGCCATTACAGGGTTTCCTGAAAATAATGGCAATCACGTTTTTTTTCCGCGAGATACCTAAAATAGTAACTCAGCTAGTAGCTGCCCTTTTTAGGGCACCGAAATGTTCGGGTGCAAGTCTTCTTGCTTCGTTACTATAAACTCTGCCTATAAAAAATATTGGAGGATCGAAAATACCCATTGATAGACCCAGATCTTCAAACGCAACGGTGTATATGTGCTGCAAAACAACCAATGCTGTGCAAGTACTTATCGGGCCGTTCCCAGGCAGTTCCCAGTGTTCCCGCATGGGCAAGGCATCTTCTATGAGGTCTGATCTTATTCTACATGTTTCCATGAATGATCAAAAGCAACTGAAGCATTTTCTGAGGAACGAAGCAAGAGCAGAGGGTGACACAAGGTCTGAGTACTTGTATAGTGAAGACATGCCATATTAGGTATCTCGCGGAAAAAAAAAACGTGATTGCCATTATTTTCAGGAATCCCTGTAAGATTCTCATTTTGTTCTTTGTCAGGAAAAATCATATAGTGAGGGAATCTGAATCACTAAAAAAGGTGGGGGATTCAAACTTAGCTGATTATATCTGCTTTAGAAATGGAGGAAGAATATTGCTGAAGGGCAGAAAATGATGTTGAGATTACCTGAAGAGCAAGCATCAACAATTTCAGAGCTTAGATGAACGACAAAATACTTGCCGTTGGATGGTGGTAGACGACGAGGATGCCCCGCGCCACACTTCTTCTGTTGTACGGTCGTTACAATCAATGTGGCTACAAACGCAACAACGTAAAAGAACAATGATGTCATAGCTACCGAATATATCAAAAAGCTGTAGGTCTCGTGATTCAGCTACTGAGACTCTTCCAGACTCTTCCAGCTCCCATGTAAATGGCTCTAGCGGTCACGCAGGCTCGGCATTCGCAGGAGGCTCAAAAATCACTTATGACCCAAGGGATTTGGAGGATGCAAAGACGGAGGAGAAAAAAATTTGAGGGAAAATGCCCAAGTTAACGATTATGGAGGAAGTCTTGTTGCTCGGGATCAAGGATAAACAGGTGCGTCCATATCAAAAGCCCTCCTTACGCTCGTTCGTCTCTGTAACTCATTCACAATAGGGCTATCTCTCTTTTTGGAACGATAACATATCCTACGCTCTTCGAGGCTGTATTCTCATTGAGCTAGCTCTACGTCGACGTATTGCACTTGTCCATGACCCCGCCAGGCGAAAACTACCCTTATCCGAGAGATTAATAGAGGTGATAGATGATAGGCAGACAGGAGAGACTATCTTGGACGAGGCATTGAAGATGATGAAAAGCGTGCAGGATCCGCCCAGCGGTGAAACTGGGTATGTTAGCGGAGGTGGAGAGAAGATGAGTGTAAATAACTGGATCGATTTGCTAAGTGGTGAGTCCCTAAATCGCCCTAGCCCTTTTCCCTAACCCTCTTTCTCCTCCCTGTTCTTTTCTTTCCGCAAGCTTCCAACTGAATCGTGTCTTTTCTAGGCGAAACATGGAAGGTCCTCAATTGAAACAAGTCCGTGAACGTCTGTCTAGTCGACAAGGGCGTCTTACGCACCGAAAAACGCAATTTCCTTCTTTTCGACATGGCTACCCACCCCGTCGCAGACTATACTACTAAATCAAACCTAATCACACGGGTAACAACTCTTCTCACCGCTACCACTTCCACAGTCCCCTCTGCAGCGCTAGATAAAGAGGGCACGCAGTGTCGAGTTATACGAGCTGTTTTCCCATTGCTTTCTTACCTTTTTCACTTCTTTCCTTGTCTATTGGTCTCTGCTTTTCTGTTTCCCTACATAGTTAAGTTTTTTTTTCTGTCAATTTCCGCGCACTGTTAATGTAGCCCAATTACCTTTGTTTCCTCACTCTGGAACACTCGTTTCGCTTATCTAACTTCCCGACTTCTTTCATTCGCAATATTTACGAGGCCGACTGAAAGGAGGAATCGTCTTTACACACGGCTTTTTTCCCCGGTCGGTCACCGATGTGGTCTTGTTTGTCAAGACCTTTATTATCGTTAGCTTATTACAAATCGGACCCGAAATTCTGGCTTGACAGATCATGAGACCAACGCGCGAACATAACGTGACTTTGTTTAGAGGACATCGCACGGGCCGCGCTCCTTTCACTCATACTCCCATCATCTCAGCTAGCCGGAGTAATATACTACCGGCCTCGTACTTGCCATGCGCAGCGGTGGCCCACTCACCTTCATGAGTTTGGAGATCTGTCAATGGTGCGATGAATTACTATGGTGGACAGGGATATGTAATTTTAGCTAAAATTTGGATTTCGGGCTTTCGTCCTTGATCCTATCGTTGAAAAAAGTATCCCACTCGATTCCTAGGGCTCAAAAACCCCTCCTTAATTTATTCCAGATTTTTTAGGCAAATGTTGAGAGTGTTGGGCAATGTCCGAGCAAAGACAAGGAAATGTAATCGCTCCTGTCACACTGCATTCATGGTGGTAGTTTTTCCTTCGATATTTGACCTTCCTCCCCAGAGTCCCCACCCCACCACTTCTAATTTGGTCCAAACACCGATATAATCATTATCTTTGGTTCCAAGTCAAAACCTATGGTTTCTGACGAGATCTTCACTGAGAACCAGCTGAGAACTAATGCCTGTCACACGTATCCTGTGACAAATTTGAGATGTATTTTGAGTATTATTCCACTTAAACATTGTTGGGGCAGCTTCAAGCTTGGTACTCAACATGGAATAGATGTAAACTACCTTAGAAAAGATCACAATGCTCATATATACACGGAACATAGAAAAATATTCGATTTTTGCGTGAATTACATTTCCATGTCGATTACATATCCCTGTCCACCATAGTATATAAATGAATTACACTCTATCGTCATATCTAACCGCACTATTCCAGTCAACTTTCCTTTTATAAAACCCCGCTGTCGTGAAAATTTCTCGGTCTCAGAAGGAATAGTGAGAAATCTTGAATATGATTGTTCTTACATGTCGTCCGTCACCATTTTTCATTCTGAGTGTGATACACCCTGTACCTTAAAAATCATCACATCAAGCGGGACAGTAAATGGTCGAGGGACGATGGGAGACAATTTTCAGTAGTAATTACAGCTGCCTTTCAATAACTAGCTGATAGGATAGGCGATCCGAAGTTAATTCTCATCATCAACCACTCAAGTTGTGGTGTCACGATAACCCAGACCTCTGAAGGAACTAGAATTAAGCCTTTTTCCTGGGACGAGAGTCGCTCCTGCATGCGATGTATCTTTACAGGGTGTGATCACCGTGACTCAGATAGGGGCTAAAAAAGTATGAATGTCCGATGACCTGCAACTAGATCAATATAGACCAACGTAAGTTGAACAATACCGAGTGTCAAGAATATAGGAACCCTTCGGAACATCTTACTATTTTCATTCTACCTGTCTATCAAATCTGATTTTAAAAACGAAAATTTTTTTCGAAAAAAAAAGACTCGGACCTCTCCCATTTCTGGGGCATAAGTAAAATGAGATGTATCAGTCAAGTGCGACCAACACACCCCACCTTGAAGCTTTCCCCAAACGTTGTATGTCACCACAAACACAACAGACCGGTCCCCTTTCAGACTCGGAGGTTTCAGTCGTTGTAGAATGGACCGTTAAGATGTCTGTTGTCTACTTGTTTTACGGTGCTAATATTGTGATCTCTTTCACTGTCATATACCTCTTGACGTGAGTCTCAGAAAACACCAACGACTGTAAAGATGATTGACTTGCTTTAGAACCACAAGCACCCGTATGACGAGGGGTCGACTAGGATTGTTATTCTCGACAATATTCATGCTCTTGATGTCTACCTTATCTGTGTTTCTGGATACTGCATTCATTGTAGTTCAAATTCCACTCATTGCCATTAATCCTCCGGACGTCATTTCGTCGATAAGAAATATAAAAATCGTGGGAATATATGCGGCCAGGTTAAATGTGGGTTTGGGATAGAGTATTACTCTGTTATGAAACTCTAACCACTTCGTAGTTCCTTGCTTGCGATGGAATCGTAGTGTGGAGGGCATGGGTATTGTACCCTGACAATTTGGTTGCCAAGATTGTGCTAATTGCGTGTATAATCGGATCGCTTGGTGAGCATCCTAACATAGTCGTGTATTTTTGGGACAAGCGAAACAAACGAAACTTTCGTCTCTAGCGGGCATTTTTGTGAGCGCTGGATTCGGAACTGATGAAGTTCTTCGAGACATCCACAACACTGGAGGACCATCGGAAATGTCGGAGCAGATACCCCCACTTCTCATCACGAATTTGGTTTCTACTTCAATGATTGCCTACAGGGCTTGGTGAGTAGTATCCAATCGACTAAAGCATTTCCTTGTTCAAAAATGAGACTCAGGTGTCATCAAAGAGATGTCAGAAAAAATTTTATCTCTACGAATGGTTCTGTGATGAAAATTCAAAAAATTATGTGGTTTTTGGTAGAGTCTGGCTTTTTTTACTCCATCTTTTGGGTAAGAACTTTTGATATAGGCGTCGATATAGACTAATCCTCCCATCGGCGAATTGCTATTCACCATTCATAGATCGGCTTTACTGTCGTCCTGGTGTTGAATGGAACCGACTCTGAATCTTTCCAAGTCTATGCTGGTGCAATGCCGATGCTTTCGGTAAGTTCCCTAATCTGTTCAAGCTTATTGTTTCCAAAATTGTTTTGATTTCGGGATATAGGCCATGTATCCCCTTCTCATCGTATTGGTTGCGGCACACGAGAAATCCAAAGAGACTACCAATAATGGTATGTCGTTGACACAATCAATCAAATTCGCCTCGAAGGCTGGCTCGGAACGAGAAACCCATGGGGGCAATGTCGAGATGTCAATTGTGCAGTCATAGTAAGACGACGAAGATGTATTAGTATACCTGTACATAATCAAATTGACTAGCACAAATGACTAAGTATAAATTAATAACGTTCGAATTAAATTTTTTATTTTTCGACTCACAAATTATTGATGAATTTCTGCGCTGCGTAAGATTTTCATGTAATGATGGAGTATGGATCACTGAGATTCAAATTACTTATATTAGGTCTGTATCCTGCTTTATACATGGATGAAGATTATCAAGTCACAGTAGGCAATCAAGGGCAGAAAACGATAGTGAGATCGACCTGAAGCACCAGCATTAGAAATTTCAGAGCCTAGATGAGCGACAGAATACTCACGTCGTTGTTCTGGGAAGGCACTTGGACGCCGGTGTCTGTAGGAACATGGAATGCGGTGCTACAGTTGGCGGTGCTACAGGTCTTTCCTTTGCCGTTGCAACTTCCACCATTCTTGTATTTGAAATGAATAGGGACGTTGAGTGCGTGACTATACGTAGCTATGATTGAGCGTAAAAGCTGAGCTATTGAGGATAAACAACGTACGGGGGAATCAGAGAGAGATCAACACTCGAACCGCTACCAGGTTTAGCGGGGTTTGGGCTCTGAAGCGTCATCTCGACAATCATGCAGTTTTCACCATTCAAGCCACAGTTTCCTACGTATCGACTTTGTCAGTCCAGACTTGATGGGAGACATCCACAAGCAATTCACACACTTGCAAGTAGGCGATGGCAGCAGGGAAAGGACCATTCTTTGTGAAGGATCCACCGGTGGAGAGAGCTTTGCCATTTTGGACAAGTTGTGGCTACAGCAACTTTATTAGTCGAAGTTAGTTAGGGAAGTACTAAAACGCACATTACCACGGCCGCAATGGTTGGTGAAGCTAATGGTGTGCGACTCGGCATTAGCACCGATGATAGTCATGGCAATGGCCACAACGGATGTGACTTTGGCGAGCAATATAGACCAAGCGTTCATGTGTGTACAAAGAGATAAAAGAGGCAGAAAAGACAAGTACAGAATCGTAGAAAGCTAGCTAGACTTGTCCTCGGCTTTTATACCGGAGACGCTGCCACATATTCGGTACTTTCAGCCTGTCTGAGGCGATGAGTCGACGACCTGAATTTAATAAAATGATAAGAAGCACATTGGGCATGACGTCCCTTGATTCGTATGGATGATACGAGCGTAGATTAACCAAATAAGATCTAGTGATAAATCAATAATCAATAACTAGGACTGGTATAGTAATCAGAAATGCTGTATTACTATCACAGATAGCTCTGAGGGACCTTACCACAAAGACCTACACTATGACTATTGACTTTGAGAACGCTACTGGGATTCTCGAACTCTGTGTTACTATGACTTGGTAATACTGGTAGACGTCAACATTCAGTCTCTCTTTGTTCATTGGGATTACCCTCGTTTGCCAGTGACTCCGTCTGTAATGGGCTCTGGACAAGGATAACGATCAACGTTTCAACATCTAAGTCGGAGCACCCCGCGGATTCTAACTCCTGCTCAAAATTCAACGAAGACTCCACTCGGCGGGAAGAACTATGTAGATGTCATAGTACATACCAGTGGCGTTGAGCATCCGATTAGCAAAAATCAAATTACGACGCTGAGTTTTGTTCTTACTTAACATCCTGGCATGCATCAATGATATTGGCTTGTGCGGCCTCGTAGACATATTTCATAACTTATAACGTAAAAACCTCCCATTGCGTGGGTTACTCTTTGTTATGAGGTCTCTTTCTTGCTTTCCACTTGCTTGGCTCCAGCTGACTGACGGTTTTTCAAAATCAAAATCACGGCGTTCGACAAGAATGGGTCGATTAATGCCAGGAATAACGGCCTCGTCCACGGGCAATGGTTAGGACCCCGTCAAGGAAGGCCATAGGTCCAGTCCGGATCATCAATTAAACCTTCGGGACTCGAGCGTAATGAATCGATTATGTATATGAAAGTCTTGTATATCACACCGTTAAGTAAGCGTATATGCTCCGGATGTATCGGTGATTCCCAGAACATTTTACAATTGTCATGTATAGTTCTCAGAATTGTTTTCGTTTTTTGTTCGCTAGTCCTTGGAGGAAAAAGCTAGAGCAGTAGGGAAACTGCAGATGAACCTGAGCACTCTAAAAATGTTACTTATTCGGCTGAATGAGGCATCAGACGAACTGGAGGCTTCGGCAATGAGGTTTTGCTCAGCAAGTAGGAACGGGCAGATGGAAATCAAAGATGAGTCACATTAAGTCTGTAAGTATGTGCTCCAAGTATCAAAGGAGGGTTGATAATGACAAGTGTTTGATAGTATTTAAGGACAGAAGGTGATTTGAAGACCAGCCTGGAGAACGAAATTGTTAGCTTGATTTAAAAACAAACAGAAAAACTCACATTGTCGGTCTGGCACGCCCTTTGGACTTGGGTGTCCGAAGGAACATGGAATGCGGTGTCACAATTGCCAGCACTGCAAGTCTGTCCCACGCCATTGCACCCGTTGATATATTCGAATCGAGTAGGAACATTGAATGCGAGACTATACACGTAGCTATGGATGAGCTTGATAATCGGGTAATTGGATATCCGCAACGTACGGGGGAATAAGAGAGAGGTCAGCACTCGAACCGCTCCCAGCAGTAGTAGGGTTCTGAAGCGTCATCTCCACAGTCATGCAGTTTTCACCATTAAAGCCACAGTTCCCTATTTGTCAACACTGTCAGTCCAGATTCAATCGAAAAGACCGCAAGCAATTAACACACCAGTTTGCAAGTAAGCAATGGCAGCAGGGAAGGGTCCATTACTCGTGAAGGATCCACCAGTAGAAAGGACTCTGCCATTTTGGAGAAGTTGTGGCTAGTAGAGCGGACTCATTAGTTGAAGGGCTACGGAATGAGGTAGGTAGTAAGGCGCACAGTACCACGGCCGCAGCGGTTAATGAAGTTGACGGTGTGCGACTCAGCACTAGCACCGACGATGGTCACGGCAAGAACGACAGCAGCTGCAACTTTGGCGAACATTGTAGAGCAAGTGTTTAATCTGTGAACAGAGAAACGAGGCAGAGTAATATGGGCTGAGAAACCTAAGGAGCTACACAGACATACACTTGGCTTTTATACTCAAGACATTGCCGCAAACTCGATATTTCCAGAGCCCGAAGCGATGAGTAGACAAAGAGTTTCACCAAGTAATAGGAAGATCTGAAGATGAATTGACGTCCACCGCTTAACGAAATCAGAATGGTCAAGACAAGGGTAGATCAGCTAAATATCACTCGATCAAGACCTAAAACTGGAATAGTAATCAAAATTGACCGATTACTAGCTACAAATATTTCCGTGACAACTCTTACCACAATTATGAATATGACCTACATTAGCTTTGAGATTGGCGACATAAAGGAAAAGTACATTTCCTTTATGTCGCCAAAGGTTGGTTTGTCAGGCTATTGGGAGACGTTAAGCACTTCATTCAATCTTGAGTCTCCGTTTCTTGAGTCTCTGCTTGTTGAGGACAGACATAGACTCGTCGGAAGTGTTCGATTTGATGTGTATCGATGACCATCAATGCATCAACCTAGTCCAATTCGGATCACAACCGCCATTCTAACTTCAATGAAGGCTCCACATGCCGAAAAGTAGGCAGCGGCTTTGAAACATTAGCCAAAGGTTTACCCCAATATGGTTCATTACGGAGCCGGAGTTTACGGACGCCTCGTCCTTTGCTAAACTCCAGCTGACGATCTTCCGCGTACATCTCCAGGTTTTAGTTTATCATCGCTTCCACTGGCATTCTTAAATGTCTTTCGACAGCAAGCTGGTGAGATACTAGTTTCATCATAGACCGTCCTTATCCTGCCACGCGCAGCGATGGCCCATGTCCGCTCCGTTCACTTATAAGGTGAATCCAACGCTATTGAAGGAGATGCAACATTTCTATCAAAAGTACCCATGAGAAGACTGAAACGGTGAAGGTGACATAAGAATCTATATGTGTTAGGAAGCAACTGTGTTCTCCCGCTTCGGAAATCAACGAATTAAACAACTCGTTGATGTCCGAAGCGGGAGATGCTCCAAGACCTTACCCAACCCGGGTGGCGCATTTTTGCGTGTTAGCTTCAAACGCCAGAATCTCATAGTGTGAGTTTATGTGATGATAAGATAGTAAAACGCACTCCATCCACTGAGTGGACCAGTAGTATGTATCAGTATTCCATCAGACGGACAAAAGTTAGTCGAAATCTTCAATCTCTCATCATAGTACTGAATTTTGGGGAAATATCAAGATCATTAGACTGGGTTCCGCCTGTGCCAAGGACATGGATTTTGCAATCAGCATCACACGTTAGGTCAGAGATGAAAGGGGAACCGTTCAAAATAAAATTTCCAGTGAAAATGACCATGCAGAACCACCGCTGGGTCCTTCTCGGGTAGCTTGCGTGTATCTATCTATGCTACCCCACGGTTGCTTTCAAGTTCTGACAAGGGGCCAATCCGAAATATGTGCGTAACACAGTAAGCAAGGCGTCTGCAGGAGTCGGAAGATTGATTTCATTGACGTGCTGGTGAGTAATAGAAGTTGTCAATGAGAGGTAACACTATCTAGGAATCCACAGTATATTATAATTGAAACAATGCTCCGAACCTGTTAGGACTCAACATAACCCGACGATAACCCTTCCCGGTGGTCCACTTTGACTTGGCTACAAGATATCGTGAACAAAGGCCTAACTCAACCGTGACGTATCTAAATCGATTGGAACCTCCATCCTTCAGCCATTGGAAGACGTTTCCCGCGGAAGATGATTTGAACAAAACTGATTACGATACAGTTACGTTGTATAGATAGTAGTTCTTTATGACACCGCCAAGTGAAGCAAATACCATCGTTCGTTGGTGTTATCACTAGTACTCATCCTGAGTGTCAGGCCAGTCCACATGTGACGACAGAAGATCGCACTTAAATGAGTACTTATGTCTATTTCATCGACCCAGAGCAAGTCATAAAGACCGATACATGATAAAGCGAGCATTACATACCTAAAGTTCGACTACCCTCACCTCTAGGTCTATTCCTCAAATCCAGATTGCTAGCCTAGGACTTGCGAGTAGTTCTGGATCTCTTGGGCTTGGAAAGAGAACTGGACCCCTCGTTTCGAGACGTCTGTTCCAATTCCGTAGAGACGTCGTTAGAATCCGTCGCGTAGAGGTTTTTCGGAAGTTTGTGTTCAAAACGGGGCACAGCGTCTTCAGGCCAATCGGAAGATTGAAGAGCTTGATTGCACCGTTGAATCATCCAAGAAGCGGAGTTCAGTCGACTTTGTTTCACATGAAGCGTCCATTCGGGATTGTTCATGTGTATAGTTTTCCTTTTCTCGTTCGTTTCCGACTCTATCATCAGCGAGACCTCTTTCACAACATCGGGATCAGGAGTTCGAACGTAACGAGAAGCACAAGTGTCTTCGAAATCAATGATAACATCGCAGAAGGTGCTGGGCACAAACCCAGCGCGCGATAGACTTCGATCGGCCATAGCATCTCGCTTGCCCCAACCTCCTTGGATTCTTCCGTCATCGAATAAGGCGTCGTCGTATGTGTTACGCAACAGATGACGGAGGAGGCCATCCCCCATGGCATGGTGTGTGAACTTTAATGCTGTCCACCCAAGGACATGCAAAAATGATTCGAAATCATCGCGGGGCTCGTGACAACCCACAGGTGTTTGCAGTAAAGCGGCAGAGATAAATTGCCATGTGCCCTGTCATAGAAAAAAAGTTGAAAGACGTGAGTACATTTCTTCCATTGAAGTCGAGACTGAGTGACCATGCGTTCTGCTTCCCGTGTGATCCGCAAGTCTTTGCACAATTCCCAGTCGTTTAGAAGCCCTTTGCGTTTTCCCGAGTCGTCTTCGAAAATAAGAATATTTCCGACGCTAACATCTCTGTGTAGGATCGAACTATTTCGAAGCGCGTCGTCGTGCGCTGACAAAGAAAGGGAATCAGTTCGGAATCGTAAGTAATGAAAAAAAAAACACCTATGAGGGCATCACGCAAGATCATGATTAGTTCTTTTGTATCTTTAAAGTCCATGATGTTCCCGACACAGATCTCTTTTAGAGTGAGCTGATAATGAATGTAAGAGCGAAGGGAATCATCGTGCAGTTGAGTAAGAGTGCGATGTAAAGAAGAGGAAGGATTGACGTCACCAGCCTCGAGACAGGTGAGTATGTTACAGACCCTCTTCGCGTGAAGTCGCGCATATACCTTTCCCTCAGGCTTGATAGAGGTTGAGTTAACGCGCCAGGAATCTTTGAGAAGGACAAAGCTGTCCGACTCTCGTTCCCATACTTTGAAGACACGAGTCGCTCGGCCAGTGATGGAGTGGATAGCGTTGAAAAAGGGTATAGAACCGTAGTAAACCTTGGAAAGAGGTAACTCTTGGGTTTCTTCGTCTTCATCTTCGTTGTCGTCGTCCCATTTCGAATTGTTTGGGTCGTCCCAAATATGAAACTTGAAAATCGGTGCCGTCTTTGCCGTCTTGGGTATGAATCCCTTGTCTTGGAGTGCAGAACGGGCTCTAGCAGCCTCGTCTGTATTGAAAGGAATACTTTCAACGGTAGTGTCAATACCACGGGCGGCAAGAGTTGCATGGGTATATCGAGAGTAGAAGTCGGCAAGGTAAGATTTTTCGGCGTATTCGAATTCGTTGCTTACAATTGCGCCAGCATGGTCCCAACGAATGAATCGAGCAGTCTTCCCACGTACGAGAACCATAAAAAGGTGTGTTCGAAACTGATGAGCAAATTGAGCGACGGCGTAAGAGATGAGTTGACCACGAAGCTTGACACCGTCTTGCTGAACGTCGACAAACACGGCCGGATCGGAATCGTTGAAGGGAGAGTTTATCTTGTAGGGTTTGACTTCCAACAAGAAATCGGAGTAGCTTGATTGTGACTTGGCGGTCCGGTCAACGCAACGCTCATTGTCGTAGAGAATGCCATCAGGACTAGAATCTGGAGCGTTGTCGAGTTTGTCGACATCCAAGGTAGCGTGTGCGTCGACGTAGGTGAAGCGAGAGCTGTCAATGCACTTGGTTATCGCCTCCATCTAAAATCTGATATTAGACAAGAACAAGGAAGTTAACGATGCGAAACAACTCACGAGTGGCTCATACATTGCAGCCTCGGTCTGATCAACGGGCACGGCCCGAAATGCCTTTCGTACGTCCTCTTTTCTCCAAGGTGAGCTAGGCATACGGGTTCCTTGAGGGAGAGCGTCTTTTCCGAGAAACATGTCCAGGAACTTCTTGGCATCGACTGGTCCAACAAATTTACCGGTCATCTCTGTGGCAAAGTCGAAGAATCGATGGGTTCTGGGAACGGGATCGGTATTGAACTGGTTGCTGCCAGCAAACTTGCGTGAAAGCGGAGTACTGTTGACGGTATCAGCTACTGCCGGAACGTTTGTCGATTGGGGAGGAGTTACAGGAGCAGGATGATCAGAGTCAGCCATTGCGAATAGGGCACAGGGAATGAGAAGAGCATACCGAACTCGAGCTGTTATTTATCCTCAAGAAAAGAGGACAATGGAAACACTTAAGCTACAGTTTTTGAAATAGTGAAGCACGGAATAGAGCTTTCTTGGGCTGCGCCTTGACCAGAACAATGGTGGCAGGACTGGAACAACTCCAAGTTCTGATTCAACGAGTGGCGACGCGTCACCGCGTGACACCGGTTAAGGGATCACGTTCATCACGTGAGCTCGACGATCTAATGAGTTCGAGGCGGTCGAGGCCCGGCCCCGAGGGCGGTCGATCACGATTCAGTGTCTTATAATTATGAGCAGCATCTACATAACGGAGCTCGGGTGGTAGGTAGCTCACAATCATATGGACTCAAAATAAATCACGACTCATCCTGGTCGACATTCTCGTCTTACTAAGTAAAACATCATATGGATTCTGAAAACACAACTTGAATTCGTCCCAAGGTACATCGCGTGAAGTCAGTTTTTATTATCCGTAATTTTACTTGTATGTGAATGAGTATGCTTTCGAACTTTCAGATTAGCTTTCATCAAATTGTCTGATACTAGTACGGCCTCTGCTTTGCATTTTTCCTGGTACAAGCTTGGATCCCAAGCCAACTAGCTTCCTTCAACACCAGCGTTCCATACCTCAATCAATCAGAATGCTTTCCAAGACAATAACGATATTCATGGTCTGTTATTACATCCCTGTCACTTACAACGCTTACAAAATTAACCCATTTTCCCTCACAAAAAATCATTTCTCCATCGTGTCTCTACCAGACCATACGGACTACAACGATATCCATGGTCAGTTCTTAACACATGTTACATCCCTTCACAGCGTTAACAAACCCGTACGTGTAAAGTCAAGTCAATCCCCACAAAAACTTTCACTAAGTTACCATCGTATCTGATCAGCATCTCCACTGGCACATATGGCAAAAAAATCTACTTCTACTGAGCCATCGACCAGTGACGCTCCCGTTCGCTGAAGTACCCCACTCTGATCTGCTCGCTTCCCTTCTCGACGGACCTACCAATTGTGAGCGACTATTCGATGGATCTATTCAGCCACCGATTCCTTATGGGAATCAGACCGAGGAAGATGCGTTGGTTACGGAACAAGGTTTTAAGAGCGTTAGAGGTGAGTTCTTCTACTAGAATACATCTTTTTATCAATTGAGCTGATTCTGAAATCATCACGAGGTTCCTTAACCGAGGGTCGTTTCCTTGTATTCGAATTGGGCGACTCTGCCATCGCACTCAGCTCAGACAACACCACACTCGTCACAGCCAACGTCTTCGAGACAAAGTTTGATGAACCTTCCCAGAGATTCGTTGTTTACGCTACGGATCCATCTGATGCTTCGGCCAAGACTTTCAAAATCTCCGCAGGAGCAGATTTACAGGGAAATTCAACGATGTATGTGAACTCTGATCTGGGATTTGGTGAGAAGGATGATGGGGCGGTTTTTTCTGTCACGTTTGATGGAGTCAGTTCTGGGTATGTGTTTGAAGAGACGGAAAGCGGGAAGGTTTTAGGGATTGAGGATGGAAGCGTGGCGTTGGGTGATAGTCAGACTGGCTTTAAGTTGTTTTCTGTGACGTTCTGACCAGTACCAGCTTTGTGGGTTTGCCAAGACAATTCTCAATGAATACATTCAGTAGAAGAAAACACCATTGCAATTCCATAAACTCCCTCATCCAGGCCTTCCATTCTATCCAACCACTTGTCCTCACTTTACTTCTCCCCGTTCGATTGATCCACATCGTCGATCCCAAAGTGCATTCTGTCACCACTTCCAATCAATCCATAACCCAACCTTCGCGATACAGCCCGCTCCGAAGGGAAAAGGTCTACAGCAGAGGTCTTCAAAGGCTGATGGCTCCCCATCGAAAAATGATCGGCAATATTTGCCACGGGATCCGTTAATCTCGCTTGGGCAAGTTCCAACATCGTGATCTTTGGTTTATTGATTACTGAAGGTGACGAAAGGAATAAGGAGGAGAGAGTCAAGGTGAACGACATCAATGCGTAGCCGTAGAGGATGGTTAGGACTATGGATAAGGGAGCTAAGGGATATCGGCTTGCACCCTGGACGACTACGGCACTTCCATTCAAAGCAGGTTGACGCTCCAATAAGGGTGAGGCGACGGCTAAGAGTCCGGCAGACATGTTTCGTGATAAGATGGAGTTAAATGCTTCTTCTGGTAGCAGCAGGTCTGGTTGCAAAGTATTCTGAATGAAGTTTACGAATGAATCTGGATATAGATCGTCCATTCCGGCTAAGAGAGCCATGGAGGTGTTAAAGTTGGATTTTATGGGATTTTCGGCATGTGAAAGGGTGGAGATCTGCGATTGTAAGGTACTATAGACGAGGGAGACGTTGTATGTGCTGACACTGCATTCCGCAATGTAGTAATGGAACTCTTGAGCTTCACCGGCGAAAACGAGCTGATACCACCCAGCTGAGTTTTGGCTGTCTGGGAAGTCGATCATTTTTGATTCCGATGTCCAAGATAACAGTAGAAGGGCACCTGCTGGATTGACAACAGCATCTGGAGGATATCCCGTCAAGTACTGGGTACGGTCGTCAATATTATACTGTCCGATAGTGCTCGTTGTACTAGCATCACTACCAACAGAGACGTTGTATACGGGGGTGAAGGACTGGCAGGATATCGTAGAATGTTCGCTAATATCGTCGAAACAATCACTCGGAACACACTGAGTTTGAATACCGAATGTAGTGAAGTGAACTCCTTCGACGAGATTTGGAAGTTCTTTTGGAACAAGTACAGCCATATCCTCGATGAACATCACTTGCGATGTCGAGCTTCGATTGTTCAAAACCAAGCTCCCTTCGTTAATTTTGAATGGAGGTACCCCATTGGTTTAAAGGGTCGTGAGAGTCAGTGGTTGAAAGGTGCAGACAGTTGCTGAAGTTTCCATTGCCTGGATTGCCGTCGACGGCTGTGAATGTAGTCCAAGGGGCAGGACCCGGACAGAGGGTGGAGTTGATGGTACTTCCCAATGAAGGAAGAGTGGAAGAGGATAATGGTTGTAAGGATCGGTATATGATGGTACTCGCTGTCGTATGTAGCCATGTATCGGCTATGCTAGATTTCAACATACTTAGTAGAGATCCATCCAACAAATGAGATTGAGGCGACTCACGACATAGAATATCTCAGACTGAGGATGATCAAGACCACGATAAACGAGAGAATGAAGTATGATGATACGTTGGCCCTGTCATTGGATCCTCGACGGAGATACTTGAAAGTAGCGTATATGCTCATCGAGCCCGATACTCCAAGAAGTTTAACCAAAAGGCCGTATTGCAGAGGAGTAGGTAAAGCATCATTGTTTTCTTCCTGCATCGCACGCCACCACGCGGATGCTATCCATGCACCAAATAACGCAATGGGCCATGGCATGGTCATTGAAAGAACTTGCACCTTCAGTTACGCGCATAAATGATTTTAAAAATTCAAATTAGGACTCAGGTGAAAAATGATTTCACTCACCCCAATAGAAGACAACGTTAATCCATACAGCCTGGTCTCCAGTGTCACAGACCCATCCACATTCTGGACAGTTTCACTCTTCTGCTCCACCGCAACGAGCGCACGATGGAATGAGCCAGCATCAGAATCAATTGGATCCGTCACGCGATTGGCAAGCAACCATCCCAGGAGGATCGACGCTATTGCAGTGCTGAGAAGGGCAGTAAGCAATGTAGGGAGGGCAATCCATCTTGTTACTCGGCGATATTCGCCGTATGCAGCGTTGCTTGGGCTATTGTGCGCGTTAGGAGTTGTAGAGCAGTATTCTAATATATCTTCGGTGGCAGAGGTCGGACTTTTCCCTTCGTCCAGTAGCCGGTCATCTTCACTGACGGAATTTTGAGGTGAATGAACACGATGCACAGGCTTCAGTTGGGTCGTCGAGTCCATATGGGCTTGACAATGATGGCGTATGGATACGAAAGGGAGAACTGGGTGAGCAAGCTCACAGATCGAATTCGTTTGTTATAAGGGTAATTAAGTTGTCCCTCCCACAGATTCTATTCTTGTGATAACGTTGAGAATGGCAAACACCGTCAGCGGAACTAATTCCGTACAATGGCTGAAATGATACTTAACTACATCGGTTGATAGTATCTGATAGCAGAAGTCAGTCTCTTCCAGTGTCGGACGAGTCAATGTCTTGAACCCACGGCCAATGACCGGTGACCCTCGACCCACCTAAGTACCGAGTCGATGGTATTTTTGATTGTGAAGACCAAGAGCGAAGTTGCAGAATCAATGGCACAAAAGCCCGGACTTGTGGGATGTGCACGGGAGATCGACGGGGCCAGACCGCGATCGAACCTCGATTATCTTTACGTCTCAAGATAAAGTAATAAAAAGTTTAGTTCTTTGGTAACGGCGTACTATGTCCGTAAATGAGAAATCAGGAAGTGAATAATTTGTGTGCTAGACCGCGGTTGTCAGAGCTAGAACGCAATCCAGCAGGTGATCACATTTTCGAACCACTTTTAGATCCTTGACTAGATCACCTTTTGGACCTATACTCAAACCTCTACCATTGTCAGGATGATCAGACTGATCAGACCTGATGAGCTGTGTAGAATAATAGTTATGAATAAACCGAAAAGTTTGAATGGCGCACCATGACTAGTCACGAAAGTCCACTCTCAAGGCCTCAAGGTTCATTGCACTGTATAGAGTTTCCTTCTTTTCTTCTCCCTACCAGGCGTCAGTTTATATTCAAACATTCTGTCCTTGACAGGCTTCTATCATAGGAAGTGATGCCGAGCCCACGTGAGCATTCAATGAAGCACAGACCTGAGGCTGAGGACAAGAACGAGGCAGAGAGCGCTTATTTATTGGTTCGAAACCCCCACAACATCAGCAAAATTGCAGGGTTGTCTTTTCGCGTCTTTATTTTTTTCCCATGATCTGTTTCTTTTTTTCCGTGATATATTTCTTTTTTCCGTGACCCGTTTCCTTTTTTCGGTGATCCTGATTCCTTTCCTTTTTACCGATGGTCTTTTCCGGCTCCCATCTTTTCCGTCCCATCTGTTTCTATTTTTATCCGTCTTTCTAGTCCTTGTTCTGTCTGCTTCTCATTAGTACACATGCTATCATTAGTATTAGTATGCTCCGAGTCTAGGATGTTTTTACTACTTTTTTTGTTTCTTACTTAGGCTTTGTGCCCGTGGTCTATCGCTCCCTTCGCAGTGCTTCTGAGCACCTGTCAAAAGCCACAGAACCACACAAGCAACGTACCAATCAGGATAGCTACATAGCTCCTCAAGAATGGACCATGGTCGCCGACAAAAACAAGAGTCGGGGATGGAGCCTGAGTTGGACGACTGGGGAATTTGAATCCACCAGTCGGACTTTCAGGACCTAGAGAGCTCGAGCGGGCGAGGCCAGGCCTCTTGTAGATAGAATTAGTACCTGCGCATTGTTGCGCCTAATCCGGGGCTGTGCAAATCCTAGAAGAAAGGAAGGAAGGATGAATACCTTCAAGACAAAATATTTTTTCGCTTTACGGCGAAGGAAAGCAAAGTTAAGTGACTCGTGAAGCATGAAGTGTATAGTTACAATCAGTACATTCTGAACCTTCTTCGCTCACCATCTTTCCCTTCGTTTTTCCCTTCAACTTCACGTCACCCAACCAGATACCGCCTCACAATCCCATCGTCACTTGCGGTCCATATCTCCACTTGCCCTCTTTCAGTACCCACAACCACAACCCCTCGCACAGGATCAACTCCCCACCAGCCAATTCTGCATAAACCATAACCTTTCCTGCTGCACTGTCATCTAGAGTAGAAGGAAGTTTGGCTATCCATGGTAGCCCATCTGTCGTGACTATTGCGAGCCCTACGCTACCAGTGGGCAAAAGCGAGATCCTCAATCCCAGCCTCAGTACGACGGAAACGTAGCACTGGTGTAGATAGAGGAGTATCAAGTATATCTCCTTGCTTCATTTCGGATAGAGAAGGTAACCTGTATGCGACTATGACACCCGCAGACGAAGCAGTCGCCAGGTATTGATTTCCGGTACTTCTTGAAGAAACGGCGATCGCAGTAAGTGCACCAAAAGGCGATCGAGTGGAGCGAAACATCGATTTTGGTCTAGCATCCGCGGGCGATGTGGAGCGTGATATATTGATACTTGAAAGACTTCAAACGACCCATCTTGGAGAGCACAATACAGCTTTCCTTTGACAGATACACCAGTAGTACGAGTAGTCTCTGCATCATTTGCCTCGTCGCTTTCCTCAGCTGCGACCATATCCTGCACAAAAATCATCTTATTGATCCCTACTGCGGCCCGAACGACCGACTCAGGAACCTGTTCTCCCTTGCCCACGTCCCAGGTCCTGAGGCTTCCATCTGCACTACTGGACATAATCGTTCTTCCCCTGCCGAGTATCGCTGTCGCGGTCACCGAACGCAAATGACCAAGAAGGGTCCGCACCGAGGGTATACGAGGGGTCTGTTTGTTGACTGGTATGTTCGGATTTAATGAGGGCGACAGAAGATCGGCAGGGTATATTTGCAGAGAGAAATCCGCGGAAGAGGAAAGGATCACCCTGGAGGAAGGGAAGAAACGAAGAGAGGTAACGGTACTTTTGTGTGCTTTTGGACTCGGAGTCGGAGCCAAAGATGAGACAAGAGCTTGTCGATGAGTTGTATACGTGGATCGTGGAGGCTCATATGACACGTGTGTGTTGTACTTTGCCTTGGTTTGAATGGAGGTTGGTAGTGGATGTATCACATAAAGGTAGACTGAACCGTCTAAGAATCCGGTCGTTAACTGAGACTTGTCCTCTGAGACTGCGAACGTAGTTATACGATGCGGTCGGCGCGCATTGGACCGCTCAGGGTCTGCATACTCTTGGGTAGGGGTGAAGATCCGAGTGGGCGGGATCGAGAGAGATGGAAGAGTGACCAGATAGGTATTCGTGAGTTTCGATGTAGATGCCGCAACGCGTTCGTGCTCGGCTCCTATATCCAGTTCAACCACCGTCAAGTCTTGCCCCTCGCCTTCTTTTGTCTCGAAAATGACCTTCTCCCTGTCTACTTCGTCTAATAACACCTTCACTTTTGCATGACTTGAGCGAGTCGCGGGTTCACCGGATCTGGAGGGTGAATAGTCGTAACACGATAACCAGACATCTTCAAATGGGACCGAACCACTATAAACCTCATGAACGACGGTAGAGAATGTGGATTGAGCAGTCACAACGGGCAACGTCTGCATTGGAACTGAGTCGACCATGGTGGTTTGGAAAAGGACGCGTAAGTATGCGTCGGTGCGATCGCCGATGACGCAACTTCGCCCTGCATGAGTCAGGTGACAGTCACCCAAGCTTGAGTTCGATTCCAGCCAGGAGCTGGTTCGATGAGATGGCTTGTTTGCTTTGGAGACTCACTAGTAGCCAGTAATCTCTCTCAAATTTTGTATCGTTCTATGACAACATAAGATGACCTACATGTGTATCAGCCTCCGTCACGTTGCCTATCAGTTTATGGCCTTTTCAATCCTTCTCGACGAAGTAAACCTCCACGGGTGAATGCCAAGTTAAACATCCACTAACCACCATCATAGAGCTATTACTACCGCATCAGAAAGTTCTGATATGGAGGCTTCGAGGTAATAGGCTCGGCGGTGACCTCGATGAGACAATGAGTACAAAAATACAAACTGCACCAGTGCAACTACAAATCTGCGAAAGATTGGGACAGTCCACAAGAAATCTTGTGAAAGATATCACGATTCCCCGGAGCCACAAATATGAATTGATCGTAGCACTAGCTACGCAAGGCTGTATCACTGAATGTAAACCGAGTCTGGTTGGGAACAAGAACAACACCCCAGTGGGAGCCAGTTCGGTTTGGTGTCTCCTGCTCCAGAATTCATCAGTGAATCGGTTACAGAACACGAGAGTTAAGTCCCGCGAGTCAACTGGTCAATAGGAACATCAATTCATGCATATGGAGGGAGATTCATGAAAAGTCATTCGGATCAAGATCAATCTGAGCAAGAAAGTACGTTTCAATGTTGCCACTTTGAGCGTCTGCTGTTTTGGAATGAATCTAAGGCTTCCGGTGCTGTTTGCATGCAGATCCGAGGCTCAAACTTGTACCTCAGTACTGTTTGTGTTAGTCAATTAATGTGACATTTATTTCTGAATTTCCGTGTTCTTAAATGTGGCGTCATCTAATTCCCATGGACTTAGTCTGTAACATATACTCATGGTGCACAGCATTCACGCTTCTGAAGCTGCGTTTGTCTTTTCAAAGCCGTTTACGTCTGAGGTCCAACCGAGCTTTCCTTTGTCTTTTTCGCAGCCTCGAATACACCACTTATGTTCCAGGCACTTCCAAGTATGACTTTGCGTATCCACGAAGGAACGTGCATCAGTGATGTTCAGAACAGATCGGAGCATTCTCACCTATACCATTTGCATTCCAAATCTTCTCGAGATGATTTTCTACTTGAAGATCTTCTTGCATACATACTTCATATGTTTTCCCGCGTTCCCACTTTGCTCGTATAGTCTCGGAACGAAGTCCATCATCATCACCATCATCACGAGTGTGAATCTTGATCCCTACTACATGCTTCATATTGCAACACTCCCATTGTCACCCGTTTTTGAATCACTACGGATTCTTCTTGTATGATTGTGGCGTGATATTGATCAGCTCGAGGAGCTTCCGACCTTCCAACCACAATCACAAATCCTTAGGGTCTACATAGTAGGATCTGAAGATTCTAAGCGCTTCAATCTTAAATAAACATTCCTTGTTCTTCACCCATTCTGTTTCTACGTCCTCTCTTCATGCCCTTCAGTATTCACCAGCACCTCTTATTCTCCCTCTGTAATACTCGCATCTTCTGTATTTACCCATAACCACCGTATGCCTTTCCAAATTTCAAGTCTCTTTTTGTTTTTCGTGCAATCAGGACTGCAATAAGTATAAGTTGAAGTGCTCCCTCTCTCCTTTCTTATATTTGTGTTCTTCATTTTGTGGGAAAGAAGAGTACTAGTCTTCCTCTGCGGCCTGGCTTTGGGTCAATCTAGCACTGTTTGGAGAGGACCTAATGCGTCTACCAGTATGATTATGATTGTACCCCAGTGGTACTATTACGACCTCAATTATTATGAGCACTGAGTCAGATTAAGGGTTTGAAATACATGCTTAAGATAAATGATAAAGAGAATGAAAACTAACTGATTCACCATCCAAGTCTCTTCTGTTATCTGAATGCAAGGTCATGTAGATGATGTAGTCGTTGAGCTAATCAATGTTTACCGGGATGCTTATAGACCCCCAATGTCAAATGATGATACTTATGAGCAGCTTCTGGATAATGGAAGTCAGTTAGCAAGTAACCCTCTGTTGACTTTTCATGGCCTCGACGTTGCGCATTACGATGGACAAAGACCCAAAGGACGGAATGTGGTTACAAACGCGACGTAAAAGCTGTATATAGTCTAAAAGAACGATGATGTCATAAATTCCCGATATATTAAAAAGCTGTAGGTCCAATCTTATCAGCTGAGGTCGCAATATTCAACACCCTCTTCTCTGAAGTGTAAATGTAAGTATTATCTCGCAATCATTGGACTTTATATAAATGCTCGCTGATATTGTTGTCTTAGTAAGTAGAAGGCACAGTGAAGGAAAAGTAAGCCATCACTGCGTGTGGCAGGTACGAGGCCGTTTCTAGCATATACTGCTGAGCAAGGAGAACATGGAAATAGGATAATGATATGCTAAATGGAGATCCACGTGGAAAACAGTAAGCTTAAGTTTAGTAAGGACGAGTCCTTCCTCGTAACTCGAATTTCGTCCTCTCAGGTGGCCTCACACTTCGTGAAGTCATTATCAATATTTGTGGGTTGCATTTTTTCGATTTGAAGCTCACACGTACAAGTCGGTATATTACTTACTGATGCTCCACCGAAACAAAACGACCACATGTATCTCTATCAACTTGGATACCTACATCCGCGATTATCCGTGAGCCTCTTGATGCAACCGGGTTCATGCAAACCTCATATCGATTCTCCGGATCCGGTGAGTCCAGCTGGAGCCCAGAGCGTACCAGACACCAAAAAAAAGTTTTCTGCTTACCTTCGTCCGACCTTCAAGTTGCTGAAAGGTCCCATTGCTGTTGGGTCTTCTTCAGACCAATATCAACACCATATCTGACCTTGTATGTGAAAGGTTTTACCCAGATCAAGCTTATAATTAGTGCTAGTAACCTTAGCTGTTGACTTTCGTAGCAGGCTTGGCGTTAGGAACTTAGGAAGTATCCGGACCATAGGGTTGTCATGGACGTTTAAGTAGCTAGTAACCCTGTCTACAAAGCCAGTGGTGAGAGATATATAAAGTACATACACCGACGCTTCTTATTCCTCATTTTTACTCCTGTTCAGTGTTTCGTCTTTCTTTTGATCTTTCTTGTGCTATTCGCCGTCACTCTTTTGCGTAAAACTACTTCCCTTGAGAATGTTCACTAAAGCTGCGAGTATTCCAGTCCCTTTTCATAGAGTAAATATTGATACGTCGCTTCAACTAGATAACTTCTTCCTTCTTTCTCTTCCACGTCGTATCTGCAATCCCATTTCCTCAGCTCGCAAATGAGCTACCAAGTTCTGTCACTCATATTGCTTTCGACGAAGATACTGGTCATTACATTGCCTTTAACAAGGATGGATCTCTCTACGGACGTTATGTCGCCGAGAAACGAAGTGTGGTCAACCTTGATCGAAGAGACTCGACTTGTGCTCCTTTGAGTGTGGAGGAAGCTGAAACCCGTAAGTTTTTTACCCGCATTCACGAAAAACAGATTCTCTGACTCAAAAGATGATTTATGTTATAGTTCCGGGTTGGAGGAATATAGTCCAGTAAGCAAACGATAACTGGGGAGATGGCTTACGAAACATCGTCACCAATCCTACTGAGTACGTTGATTATGGTGCGCTTGTCTGCATTCAGACGGAGACTGTCGAACTCTCTTTCACTGGAGAGCCTACATGCCAGACCAACAACATAACAACCGGGGGTTTACTAGTGGGGACCAGCGGGTCGGTGAGCCTTGGGGTTGATCAGGGTTTTGCTGCTGCTACAACACTTACCACCACTCGTGTGTTTTCTCTCCGTCTCTGGTTTAATTGTTATTGATATATTTTTATGTTATAGAAGCATCTACTATTGGTGTTGACACTTCTTTAAGTGTCAAAGTCGGAATCCCTGAGGTTGCCGATGTTACACAAACGGTCACGATGTCGACGTCTCTTACGAATACTAATTCCCAAGCGTGAGTTTTTAGACATCTCCCTGCTCTTTTACGTAGCTGATTATTGGCTCTGTGTTAGTGCTTCAACAACATATAATGATGTCGTCAGTGTCACTATTACCATGGACGCCCCAGAAGGCAAGACATGCAATGCTATTTCCTCCACCAATAGATGTACACTACAGGCAACTGGAGACGTAAAGTATATCGCTTCTGGGTGGGTATGGTTCAATTATGAATCGAGGAAAGATGGCCACTACAAATGTGAGTATTAACTTTTCCCATTTGTCGATACTGTGATATTGATAATGGAGTTTCTTTCAGGGGCCGTCAGTATCGAAGCTACAAACCCTAATATTGACGATCGTTCCAGCACAATGAAAGTTACTGGTTCTGTTGAGGCCGATACACATGTCGCTTATAGCGGTGAATGTGTCTAGACAGTCTGCGTTCACAAAACTGGATAGCAAATGGAAAGAGAAGACTTATTCCAAGTTTGTACTCGCACATTCTTTATATGCTTATTATTACACGTTATGTATCTATCTATCTCATATATATTTTGCATCGAGTAATTGCTTTTCAATAATACTGGGAAGACGGTATACCCTCTCTGCGAGGTAGGTCTAAATTTTCCTTTTTCGTTCGATCTTACACGTACGTTAACTTCCACAGCTTATATCGTTTAAGTAATAGTCGGAACGCAAATGATTTAAGGCCCCGTTCTGCAACAGGCCTAGGGATAAGATAACTTATTTAGGCCCCGTTCTGCAACGGGGATAAGATAAGACCGAAAAATATAAGAATAAAAAAATGATTTTTATTATCCAGTGCGACAACCATCAGACAACCAAAATTAATGATATTCCGGCAGGGGCATGGACCGTGAGATTGCCCTCATATGCTTTTACAAAGCGACAGTGTCGATGGTGCAAAAACGAACAAGAGAACACTCACAGGAGTGGCCAAAGTAATCACAAAGCTGCTGGCATTACTGAGAAATATGTCCTCAAAGCTTGAGTCATAAAGCGGCAAGAGCTAGAGTCAAGACTTATTGTGCCAGCAGCTCAGATTCATTACTGTTTTGAGATCACTGCTATGAGGGGAGCGGCAGGCCGCAGCATGCAATAATGTAGTAATTGGCCGGCTGGCCAAACTAACGACCTGAATGTCGGCAACATGCCATGATGACTTCCGTGAAAAGGCAGCGAGCTGCCACGGTGTACAAGCCGAGAAAAAATGAGCAAATAGAATTATGTTTGTCTATTTGACATTTTACCGAACGCACATGGGTTGGATAGCAAACAAAAATGATTTTAATTTCCTTATCCTATCCGACGTAATTTTTTTGGCAGGGAAGGCCTTATCTTATCCCTGTTGCAGAACGGGGCCTAAAGACTTTAAGCATATAGTATTACGACATGAAGACTCTTCACAATCCGAATCCAACAACGCGGTAATTATGCTCAGTTGATCCCACTCTGCCATACTTAGAACGCAAAGAAGGAAACAAGCGGTGAGAGCGCATAACGGTAGTTCCAGCTCTCTCGCTCTTCCACTCAACTTATCCGCTTCTCTTCAACCTGCACTGTCTCGTGGGGATAGGCTTCATACTGCTTCCTGGTTACTGTGAACTACTCAACATTGATGTCTCTTCTCCGTTGTATCGTTAATTTTTTTGATGGATACGGATCTAAGGGACTTGGATTCTACATAAATGGGAAATCCCTCTGTTCTTGGTCATGAGTTGGAGTTACGAGCTGGAGTTTGCGTAGGACTCGTTCTTACAAGACTTGAGTCTGCGGAAGGTGGCTGTGCTGCGATCGACTGCCCGGTCTCGCTGTTATATTCCGAAATCCTTTCCTGGACAGCAACACCTTACGGCCTCGTATACACACGCGGAGCGGCCGTTGATTAAGCGTAGATGAGTTCGAGATGGGCTTCGATATGGTGTCGGGAAGACAAATCTAAGAGTATGGGGATCCGGATGTACTGGGAAGAGTATTGGGAAGAGTAGCAGAGAACGCGTCAGGGCGTGGAGGAAGTCTGATCTGTAGACGGTTCCTTCCGAAAATCGCGCTTCTTTCTACTTATCTAAACCTCGTTGTCATTTCGATCAAAGAACGTCGCGAGTGAGTCAGAGTGAGTCATTTTTTCGGATTCAAAGCTTGTAATTCCACTGAGCTAAGAGGACGGAGTCATTGCGAGGCCAATTTGAGGAGGACTCGTCGGTAAGGACCGTGACTCGCGCGGGTGGCTATGTTGTTTCTATACTGAGACATAACTCCATTGGTATACTTATCTGCAATCTTATCTCCATTCTTGGTTACACGGTTTACGGCCTCGTACTTGCCATGCGCAAGCAACGGCCACGTCTTTTGATCTTTCATTTGATGTTTTGGCTCGGACTAGCCAAAAAGAGATCTGTGTCGAAGACAGCAATTATCTCACTACGACGCTCAAACGACGCCGACCTCAGCTTAGGGCTGATCTGGGTTAAGCTCATTTGAACAACCCCACTCCTCCACAAAATCGCACTGCGACAACTGCAATTCTCAAATATGCTGCGTGAAAGCGACGACACGAGCTTGCGTTGCCCTCTCTTTAAAGTAGGGCATATATTTGTGGTACGACTCTGACCAAGCTTATGTCAAGTTATTGGTGCATACCTGTGCAATCGATTTCTTGATCTCGATGAGTATCACCTTAAGGCATGAGGGAATTTAAGGTTCAACAAACAATTTCCATTGGCTCTCCACCGTACATCAAACAAAATAAGGTTCTATTACCAAAAATAAGGTTTGGATGCTACAACTGAATTACAGGTCACGTTCAGATGGATAATTTTGTTCAAACATCTTGCGAACTTGAACATCCGTCTCGAAACAACCCACAAGGTACGTGTTCCCTTGTATCAAGTCCCTCCTTGCTCCTCTGAACCCCTAATATTCTATTTTCTTTATAAACAGTCCATTCAGATATGCCTATGTTCTCTTCTCTCAAACCAAAGGCTCAGGGAAAGGAGAAGAAGAAAGAAATCCCCTCTGGATTTGATTGGAGTCATGCCAAAACAGCTTTGGATATTACAGCCAACATAGCTGAAGGGACTGGCCTGACTCCTTTGAAGTCTGCAGCTGGGACAGTGAAAAAGATTGTTGAAATTGCTGAGGTATGTCTATCAATATTTGATTCTATTGAAGCTTTCAGAACAATCAACAAAAACCCAATCATTTAATTAGACCATCAAGAAAAATAAGGAGTCCTGTGTCAACATTGCTAAATATAGCTTTGAGCTTATTGAAGAGTTAAAAGAGACTCTAGCAGACAAGAACCCAGAAGAAGTTGACCAGACTCTTTTGAAAAGTGTTAAGATACTTGAAAAGTATGTATATTAATGATATAATTCTTGAAAAATTGATCAAACTTGGTGTATTTAGGGAGCTTGATCATGTTAAAGACAAGCTGGACAACATTGCAGGCAGAAATCTAGGCAAAAAAATCATTTATTCAGGGGCTGATAAGGAAGCAATATCAGATTGTGAGAAGAGAATCAAACAGCAGCTTGAAAAATTTAATGTGAGCTGAAATTCTGACCTAAGTATTCTTATCATTTAACTTGATTTATCTAGACTGTTGGGATTGCTAATCTCCAACAAAGACAAAAAGATATTCAAGACAAATTCACTAGAATTGAAAAAAAGTATAACCAGCAGGAGATCACATCTGAGTAAGTTCTTTATAAGGTCAATTTTGGATATACATTGACAAGATTTTGCAGTCAACTTGAACAAGCCACTCCTGCTGTTCCAAGAATTTTTTTCGGGAGAGAAATTTTGATAAAGGAAGGGGCTGACTATGTAATCAATAATGCACAGGCATTTCTAGCAATTCTGGGTCCAGGAGGAATTGGTAAAACAGCTCTTGCCCAGAAAATCATTGAGGTAGAGGCCATAAAGGAGAAGTTTGAGAAAAGATCCTACTTTATTCCTTGTGACATTTTGCCTAATGTAGCATCCTTGGTTCAGGGATTGCTGCAGTGCCTGAAAATACCAACTCAGGAAGGCAAGAGTCAAGCAGAAATGCTCAATGACTATTTTCAACTTAATGCCAGACACACACTATTAGTCTTGGACAATTTTGAGACACTTTGGGATGGCAAAGAAGGTAGAGCTGGTATTCAAAATTTTGTTGAAAAATTATTCAATTTCAAATATGTGTCTATTCTTGTCACAATGCGAGGACGAGATGGTCCTGGAAATATTGGATGGTATAAACTTGGAACAGAGTCAGGGATACCACCACTATCCATAGATGCTGCTCGAAAGATGTTTTTCACAATTACTGGAAACAAATCTGATCTATTGGAAAAAACAGAATCTATTGATAAGCTGTTAAAAGAGCTAGACTATGTACCATTGGCAATAAGGCTTATTGCACAAAGGGCAAGAACCAGCCAGCTTGAAACTTTGCTTAGAATGTGGAAAGATGGAAAGACATCTATACTGAAAGAGGGAAAAGGTGGCTTTAGTCGGTCAACAAGTGTGGAGTGTTCAATTCAGCTCTCAGTGAGCCTCCTTAATAAAAGTACACATGATTTGCTGTCTGTTATCTCATTTCTTCCAAATGGAATACCTATGTGGGCAGATAATCTGGGAAAGATGTTGCCAAATTTTGAGAATTTGCTCACATCAGTTGAAGAGCTTTTAGACTGCTCATTAGTATCAAGTCATGGACGGGATATATATATGCTGGCTCCCACCAGGGAATATATACAAAAGAAACATCCTATTGAGTCTCATGAAACAATGATATCATTGGAAACATTTTATATCAAGTGGATAAAAGAAGTGGTCAATAATAAAAGCAACATGAATAAAGAATTAGAACTGCATATACTGAATATAACAAAAATCATAAATACCGAAATCGGAAAACTGGTTAAACAGGAACATATTGATGTGATAGAGATTCTTGGTGAAGCATACATGTTTTATGGTGCTGTTGTTGAAGTTATTGACAACATTTTGGTGAATGTTCAAGACATAAGTACAAATCAGAAAAATAGTCTTCAGTTTATTAAAGTTGATATGTTGATATGGAATGCTCAATGGATAGAAGCAGAGGGTGAAGTTAGAAGGATTAGGGGAAATAATGAATTAAATAATAAAAACAACACTGCACAGTGGTTTGAAAGACTAAGAAAAATTTGTAGGTTGCAGGCCAGGGACAGTGGAGCAATGGCTACTCAGTGTCTACGAAGACTTGGAAACATGCATCAGATGCAGAACAGATACAGTGAAGCAGCTGAGATATTTTCACAGGCCAAGAGCCAGTTTGAAGAGATTGGTGACCAACTAGGAGCTGCCCAGTGTCTGCAAAGCCTTGGAGTAATTCATCAGATGCAAGACAGATACGGTGAAGCCACTGAGATGCTGTCAATGGCCAAGAGTCAGTTTGAAGAGATTGGTAACCAGCTAGGAGCTGCCCAGTGTCTGCAAACCCTTGGGAAAATCCATCAGATGCAGAACAGATACAGTGAAGCAACTGAGATGCTGTCAAAGGCCAAGAGCCAGTTTGAAGAGATTGGTTCCCAGCTAGGAGCTGCCCAGTGTCTGCGAAGCCTTGGAGAAATCCATCAGATGCAGGACAGATACAGTGAAGCAACTGAGATGCTGTCAAAGGCCAAGAGCCAGTTTGAAGAGATTGGTGACCAGCTAGGAGCTACCCAGTGTCTGCAAAGCCTTGGAGAAATCCATCAGATGCAGGACAGATACAGTGAAGCAACTGAGATGCTGTCAAAGGCCAAGAGCCAGTTTGAAGAGATTGGTGACCAGCTAGGAGCTGCCCAGTGTCTGCAAAGCCTTGGAGAAATCCATCAGATGCAGGACAGATACAGTGAAGCAACTGAGATACTGTCAAAGGCCAAGAGCCAGTTTGAACAGATTGGTTACCAGCTAGGAGCTGCCCAGTGTCTGCAAAGCCTTGGAGAAATCCATCAAATGCAGGACAGATACAGTGAAGCAACTGAGATGCTGTCAAAGGCCAAGAGCCAGTTTGAAGAGATTGGTGACCAGCTAGGAGCTACCCAGTGTCTGCAAAGCCTTGGAAAAATCCATCAGATGCAGGACAGATACAGTGAAGCAACTGAGATCCTGTCAAAGGCCAAGAGCCAGTTTGAACAGATTGGTAACCAGCTAGGAGCTGCCCAGTGTCTGAAAAGCCTTGGACAAATCCATCAGATGCAGGACAGATACAGTGAAGCAACTGAGATGCTTTCAAAGGCCAAGAGCCAGTTTGAAGAGATTGGTAACCAGCTAGGAGCTGCCCAGTGTCTGCAAAGCCTGGGAGAAATCCATCAGATGCAGGACAGATACAGTGAAGCAACTGAGATGCTGTCAAAGGCCAAGAGCCAGTTTGAACAGATTGGTGACCAGCTAGGAACTGCCCAGTGTCTGCAAAGCCTTGGAGAAATCCATCAGATGCAGGACAGATACAGTGAAGCAACTGAGATGCTGTCAAAGGCCAAGAGCCAGTTTGAAGAGATTGGTGACCAGCTAGGAGCTGCCCAGTGTCTGCAAATCCTTGGAGAAATCCATCAGATGCAGGACAGATACAGTGAAGCAACTGAGATGCTGTCAAAGGCAAAGACCCAGTTTGAACAGATTGGTCTCCAGCAAGAAGCTTCACAGTGTCTGCAAAGCCTTGAAGACATTCAGAGAAGAAGATAGAGAAGACTAAGATGCTCTCAAGTGTCAGTTCAGAATAGATATCTGCTCAGTTCTATTGAATTTACTCCCTCCTAATGTAATGCCAGTGGCAATTATTTAATACGAACGCAGAGACATCTTATTGTTAGCTGTTGTGAGATAGGTTTCATTCTGTTGTGACTATATAAATCAGCCCAAATTATCCTCTTCTATGTGCATGTCATCCAGATAATCCTATTGAATAATACCAACAAATCATATTTATAGTACAAATTTTGGGCAGTATGCCTTTTAGTCACAGCTGGACTGTCTGAAAGATACAGATTTCCATGTATGGGTTTGCTTTGGTATTTTCAAAAAGATAATCACTGGGTGTAAATCATAAGTACTAAGAGATTTATGTCTTACACAACATGGTATTATGAACCTAAAAAGTTTATGTTACACTTGCTCATCACAGTAATCATATAGGTGAGCACCAGGTTGAACCGGGTTGAACCTACATCAACTAGAGAATGAGAGCCATACTAAAGAAAGACCATACCCCGCTAACAACACGTGCCCCTCGGAGACAGATATATGGCATTGAGATAGATCATTATATTTTGTTGCGAAGAAACCTGAACTGCGGAGGACTCCTTATATATACCTTCTCTTTCTCTTTTCTAATCCCCGCTTACTTTTTCTATTTCTGCCCAGTGTCTGCAAAGCCTGGGAGAAATCCATCAGATGCAGGATAGATACAGTGAAGCAACTGAGATGCTGTCAAAGGCCAAGAGCCAGTTTGAAGATATTGGTCCCCAGCAAGAAGCTTCACAGTGTCTGCAAGGCCTTGAAGACATTCAGGGAAGGATATAGAGAAGACTAAGATGCTCTCAAGTGTTAGTTTAGAATAGATATCTCAGGCTGCTCAGTTCCATAGAAGTTTACTACATCATAATGTAATGCCAGCAGTAATTATTTAATACAAACACAGAGACATCTTATTGTTAGCTGTTGTGAGAGAAGTTTCATTCTGTTGTTACTATGGACAGCTCATAAATTAACCCAAGTTGTCCATTTGTATATGGATGTCATCCAGATAATCCGCTCGACACAAGTGCCAACGAAGTCTTGAGCAATGATTGCATTGAATCCGGACGGTGCAGTCGATACCACAAAATCAACTGGAATCATGAAACCGTATGATAGAAGGGTTAAAGTAAGGGGCGCGGAAAAACAAGTTCCACGAAACTTTCAAGTTGGGTCAATGGACCAGATAAAATCTTGTCTAAGAACGGAATACGGAAATCGCTTGTCAATTGTAGCCTGGACGTGGTGGGAAAGGGCGGTGAATGGTATGATTAAGTGGTATGGTAAAGAGTGGACGGGAAGGTAGAGCCTAGAGGTTGTTTCGGAAACGTCCCCGACTCTCTCTTATCTAATTTGTTTACAAATTAGATATAAGAAAACAGGGTATTATGTCTGGAGCTCAAAGCCATTCCCACGGGCACATTAAGTAAGATTTTTGGCTGATGATTAGGTAACTCGGCCAGAACACCGATCGGAGGACCCAACCGAAGACAGAATGGAAGACTGAAAAACCTTTTCTCATCAATACACCACCTCTCTGAACCCACAAACTCATAACACCTCCCAAATGTCGTACCTGACTGTATAACGTTCTTGATGAACCGGAAAATGGTACTTTCAATTGAACAATACATAGTAGACCTAGTTGGCTTATTTTCTCATAGTACCAGCCCGTCATTCGTTGAAGCCAAAGATTTTTTACATGAAAACAGATTCAGGGAGTAAGTATTGGTTTCAGATTTGTTCTGGACTGGGGACTCGGAAATACATTTCTGTCAAGAACAGGAAGTAAGAATGAAATAGAAGTGGGCCATCGCTGCACGTGGCAGGTACGAGGCCAGTAGTTTCGGTTCATCAGGATAATTGCAAGTGACCTCGAAAAAAAAAGTATCTAAGAACAACATTCATTTCTAATCAGCTTTTACATAGAGAATAATATCAG